>JASUUH010000144.1:0-231057 GCA_030449925.1 Citropsis articulata | reverse complement strand
CATTTCGACGCCCATAGCCCCGAACGCCCTCCTCAACCCCGCTGACCAAAGCTATAGCCCACCGCCTCGGTGACTATTTCACGCGCCACACAGGCATTACTTTGCCATTTTACGCATGCTTCTGACCAGCCTCCCACTCGGGCACACGAGACCCTCAAAATACTTGTACCCATTTCGACGCCCAGAGCCCCGAACGCCCCTCCCAACCCCTCAAGGACCAAAGGCTATAGCCCACCGCCTGTGACTATTTCACGCCATACCGCTTGGGCATGTCTTTGCCATTTTAGGGCATGCTTTCCGACCGTAGCCTCCCACTGGGCACACGAGACCTCGAAAAGACTGTACCCATCACACTGAGCCCCCAAACCCTCCCCAACCCCGGACCAAAGGCTATAGCCCACCGCCCAGGATTATTTCGCGCGCTGCGCTGCTGGGCATGTCTTGCCATTTTAGGGCATAAGCTCTGACCGTAGCCTCCCATCAGCACACGAGGACCCTCGAAAAGACTGTACCCATTTCCCACGACTGAGCCCCCTAAACCCTCCTCCCAACCCTCAAGGACCAAAGGCTAGCCCACCGCCTCGGTGACTCATTTCACCACGCGCCATTGGGAATGTCTTGCCATTTTAGGGCATGCTTCTGGATCAGAGCCTCCCATCAAGGCACACGAGGACCCTCGTAAAGACTGTACCCATTTCCGACGACCAGAGCCCCCCAAAACCCCACCCCAACCCTCGGGACTAGCACATAGCCCACCGGCCTCGGTGACTATTTCACGCTGCGCTACTGGGCATGTCTTGCCATTTTAGGGCATGCTTGACCGTAGCCTCCCACTGGGCACACGAGACCTCGAAAGACTGTACCCATTTCCGACGACCAGAGCCCCTAAACCCTCCCCAACCCCTCATGGACCAGCACATAGCCCACCGCCTGGTGACTATTTCACGCGCTGGGCATGTCTTGCCATTTTAGGGCATGCTTCTGACCGTAGCCTCCCACTGGGCACACGAGGACCCTCGAAAAGACTGTACCCATTTCCGACGACCAGAGCCCCCGAAACACCTTCCCCAACCCCCGCGGACCAAAGGCTATAGCCCACCGGCCTCGGCGACTATTTGACGCGCTGCGCTGCTTGGCATTTCTTGCCATTTTAGGGCAGGCTTCTGACCGTAGCCTCCCACTGGGCACACGAGGACCCTCGAAAAGACTGTACCCATTTCCGACGCCCAGAGCCCCCGAACGCCCCTCCCCAACCCCCGCGGACCAAAGGCTATAGCCCACCGGCCTCGGTGACTATTTCACGCGCTGCGCCGCTAGGCATTACTTGCCATTTTACGGCATGCTTCTGACCGTAGCCTCCCACTGGGCACACGAGGACCCTCGAAAAGACTGTACCCATTTCGGACGCCCAGAGCCCCCGAACGTCCCTCCCCAACCCCCGCGGACCAAAGGCTATAGCCCACCGGCCTCGGTGACTATTTCACGCACTGCGTCATTGGGCATGTCTGGCCATTTTAGGGCATGCTTATGACCGTAGCCTCCCACTGGGCACACGAGATCGAAAAGACTGTTCCCATTTCTCACCACTGTGAGCCCCTAAACTCCTCCCAACCCTCATGGGACTAGTACAGCCCACCGCCT
The DNA here is from genome assembly GCA_030449925.1 of Citropsis articulata. Taxonomy (NCBI): domain Eukaryota; kingdom Viridiplantae; phylum Streptophyta; class Magnoliopsida; order Sapindales; family Rutaceae; genus Citropsis; species Citropsis articulata. The sequence goes on along the minus strand of JASUUH010000144.1, from coordinate 229,416 downwards.
CGTGATTATTTCACGGCTGCCATGCTGGCATGTCTTGCCATTTTAGGGCATGCTTCTGACCGTAGCCTCCCACTGGGCACACGAGGAACCTCGAAAAGACTGTACACATTTCCGACGACCAGAGCCCCAAACCCTCCTCAACCCTCATGACCAGCACATAGCCCACTGCCTCGGTGACTATTTCACGCTGCGCTGGGCATTTCTTGCCATTTTAGGGCAGGCCTGACCGTAGCCTCCCATCGGGCACACGAGGACGCCTGAAAGATCTGTACCCATTTCGACGCCCAGGTCTCGAACGCCCTCCCCAACCCCGGGGACCAGTATAGCCCACCGCCTCGATGACTATTTCAACCAGCTGTATTTTTACCATTTTAGGGCAGGCCTCTGACCGTAGCCTCCCCCTGGGCACACGAGCACTCACGAAAAGACTCACCCATTTCCCACGCCAGAGCCCCAGAACTTCCTCCCCAACCCTCATGGACTAAAGGCTATAGCCCACCGCCTCGCGACTGCTTTCACGGCTGCGCCTGCTTGGGCATTTCTTGCCATTTTAGGCAGGCCTCTGACCGTAGCCTCCCACTGGGCACACGAGGACCTCGAAAAGATTGTACCATTTCCGACCAGAGCCCCCGAAAAACCTTCCCCAACCCCCGCGGACCAAAGGCTATAGCCCACCGGCCTCGGCAACTATTTGACGCGCTGCGCCGCTTGGCATTTCTTGCCATTTTATGGCAGGCTTCTGACCGTAGCCTCCCACTGGGCACACTAGGACCTTCGAAAAGACTGTACCCATTTCTGACGACCAGAGCCCCCGAAACCCCCTCCCCAACCCCCGCGGACCAAATGCTATAGCCCACCGGCCTAGGCGACTATTTCACGCGCTGCTCCGCAGTGCATTTCTTGCCATTTTAGGGCAGGCTTCTGACCGTAGCCTCCCACTGGGCACACGAGTACCCTCGAAAGCCTGTACTCCATTTTCACGACAAGAGCCCCTAAACCCCGCCCAAACCCCCGGGACCAGTATAGCCCACCGCCTCGATGACTATTTCAATCGCGCGCTGGCATTTTTTTACCATTTTGGGCAGGCCTCTGACCGTAGCCTCCCACTGGGCACACGAGGCCCTCGAAAAGTCTGTACCCATTTCCGATGACCAGAGCCTCAAACACCTTTCCCAACCCTCAAGGACCAAAGGCATAGCCCACCGCCTCGGCGATTATTTGACGCGCGCCGCTTTGTATTTCTTGCATTTTTAGGCAGGCTTCTGACCGTAGCCTCCCACTGGGCACACGAGGACCCTCGAAAAGACTGTACCCATTTCTGCTACCCAGAGCCCCGAACGTCTCCTCCCAACCTCATGGGACCAGCACATAGCCCACCGGCCACGGTGACTATTTCACGCGCTGCGCTGGGCATATCTTGCCATTTTACGGCATGCTTCGGACCGTAGCCTCCCACTGGGCACACGAGTACTCTCGAAAAGACTGTACCCATTTCCGACGACCAGAGCCCCCGAAACCCCCTCCCCAACCCCCGCGGACCAAAGGCTATAGCCCACCGGCCTCGGTGACTATTTCACGCGCTGCGCCGCTGGGCATTACTTGCCATTTTACGGCATGCTTCTGACCGTAGCCTCCCACTGGGCACACGAGGACCCTCGAAAAGACTGTACCCATTTCCGACGCCCAGAGCCCCCGAACGCCCCTCCCCAACCCCCGCGGACCAAAGGCTATAGCCCACCGGCCTCGGTGACTATTTCACGCGCTGCGCCGCTGGGCATGTCTGGCCATTTTAGGGCATGCTTCTGACCGTAGCCTCCCACTGGGCACACGAGGACCCTCGAAAAGACTGTACCCATTTCCGACGACCAGAGCCCCCTAAACCCCTCCCCAACCCTCATGGACTGGGGCTATAGCCCACCGCCTCGGAGACTATTTCACGCGCTGCTGGCATGTCTTGCCATTTTAGGGCATGCTTGACCAGAGCCTCCCACTGGGCACACACGAGACCTCGAAAAGACTGTACACATTTCACGCACCAGAGCCCCAAACCCTCCCCAACCCCCGCGGAACAAAGGCTATAGCCCACCGGGCTCGGAGACTATTTCGCGCGCTGTGCCGCTGGGCATTTCTTGCCTTTTTAGGGCAGGCCTCTGACCGTAGCCTCCCACTGGGCACACGAGAGCCCTCGAAAAGACTGTACCCATTTCGGACGCCCAGGGCCCCCGAACGCCCCTCCCCAACCCCCGGGGACCAAAGGCTATAGCCCACCGGCCTCGATGACTATTTCAATCGCAGCGCCGCTGGGCATTTTTTACCATTTTAGGGCAGGCCTCTGACCGTAGCCTCCCACTGGGCACACGAGGACTCACGAAAAGACTGTACCCATTTCCGACGCCCAGAGCCCCAGAACTTCCCTCCCCAACCCCGCTGGGATTTGGTTATAGCCCACCGGCCTCGGCGACCGTTTCACGCGCTGCGCCGCTGGGCATTTCTTGCCATTTTAGGGCAGGCCTCTGACCGTAGCCTCCCACTGGGCACACGAGGACCCTCGAAAAGATTGTACCCATTTCCGACGACCAGAGCCCCCGAAAAACCTTCCCCAACCCCCGCGGACCAAAGGCTATAGCCCACCGGCCTCGGCAACTATTTGACGCGCTGCGCCGCTTGGCATTTCTTGCCATTTTAGGGCAGGCTTCTGACCGTAGCCTCCCACTGGGCACACTAGGACCCTCGAAAAGACTGTACCCATTTCTGACGACCAGAGCCCCCGAAACCCCCTCCCCAATCCCCGCGGACCAAAGGCTATAGCCCACCGGCCTCGGTGACTATTTCACGCGCTGCGCCGCTGGGCATTTCTTGCCATTTTAGGGCAGGCTTCTGACCGTAGCCTCCCACTGGGCACACGAGGACCCTCGAAAAGCCTGTACCCATTTTCGACGAAAAGAGCCCCCTAAAACCCCGCCCAAACCCCCGGGGACCAGTATTATAGCCCACCGCCTCGATGACTATTTCAATCGCTGGCGCTGGGCATTTTTACCATTTTAGGCAGGCCTCTGACTGTAGCCTCCCACTGGGCACACGAGGACCCTCGAAAAGACTGTACCCAATTCCGACGACCGTGAGCCCTCAAACACCTTCCCCAACCCTCATGGGACTAAAGGCATAGCCCACCGCCTCAAGCGATTATTTGACGCGCTACCGCTTTGTATTTTTGCCATTTTAGGCAGGCTTGACCTTAGCCTCCCACTGGGCACACGAGACCCTCAAAAGACTGTACCCATTTCGCTGCCCATAGCCCCGAACGCCCCTCCCAACCCTCATGACTGGCACATAGCCCACTGCCTCGTGATTATTTCACGCGCTGCGCGCCGCTGGGCATGTCTTGCAATTTTTGGCATGCTTCTGACCGTAGCCTCCCACTTGTCACACGAGGACCCTCGAACAGACTGTACTCATTTCCACGCAGAACCTTGAAACCCCTCCTCAACCCTCATGGACTAAAGGCTATAGCCCACTGCCTGGTGGATTATTTCACGCGCTGCGCCGCTGGGCATTTCTTGCCATTTTAGGGCAGGCCTCTGACCGTAGCCTCCCACTGGGCACACGAGGACGCTCGAAAAGACTGTACCCATTTCGGACGCCCAGGGCCCCCGAACGCCCCTCCCCAACCCCCGGGGACCAAAGGCTATAGCCCACCGGCCTCGATGACTATTTCAATCGCGGCGCCGCTGGGCATTTTTTACCATTTTAGGGCAGGCCTCTGACCGTAGCCTCCCACTGGGCAAACGAGGACCCTCGAAAAGATCAGCACATTTCTGACGCACTGTGAGCCCCTCAAACCCCTCCTCAACCTCATGACCAGCACATAGCCCACCGCCTCGTGACTATTTCACGCTGCGCTGGCATTTCTTGCCATTTTAGGCAGGCCTCTGACCGTAGCCTCCCACTGGGCACACGAGGACGCACGAAAAGACTGTACCTATTTCGACGCCCAGGCTCCCAACGCCTCCCCAACCCCGGGACCAGTATATAGCCCACCGCCTCGATGACTATTTCAATCGCGCGCCAAGGCATTTTTTACCATTTTAGGCAGGCCTCTGACCGTAGCCTCCCACTGGGCACACGAGACTCACGAAAAGACTGTACCCATTTCCGACGCCTGTGAGCCCCGTAACTTCCTCCCAACCCCGCGGACGAAATTATAGCCCACCGCCTCGGCGCGACTGCTTTCACGCGCTGGCGCGCTGGCATTTCTTGCCATTTTAGGGCAGGCCTCTGACCGTAGCATCCCACTGGGCACACGAGGACCCTCAAAAGATTGTACCCATTTCCTCACCACCAGAGCCTCTCAAAACCTTCCCAACCCTCATGGGACCAAAGGCTATAGCCCACCGCCTCGGGTAACTATTTGACGCGCTGCGCCGCTTGGCATTTCTTGCCATTTTAGGGCAGGCTTCTGACCGTAGCCTCCCACTGGGCACACTAGGACCCTCGAAAAGACTGTACCCATTTCTGACGACCAGAGCCCCCCAAACCCCCCCCCAATCCTCATGGACCAGATGTTATAGCCCACCGGCCTCGGTGACTATTTCACGCGCTGCGCCGCTGGGCATTTCTTGCCATTTTAGGGCAGGCTTCTGACCGTAGCCTCCCACTGGGCACACGAGGACCCTCGAAAAGCCTGTACCCATTTTCGACGACAAGAGCCCCCTAAAACCCCGCCCAAACCCCCGGGGACCAAAGGCTATAGCCCACCGGCCTCGATGACTATTTCAATCGCGGCGCCGCTGGGCATTTTTTACCATTTTAGGGCAGGCCTCTGACCGTAGCCTCCCACTGGGCACACGAGGACCCTCGAAAAGACTGTACCCATTTCCGATGACCAGAGCCCCCGAAACACCTTCCCCAACCCCCGCGGACCAAAGGCATAGCCCACCGGCCTCGGCGACTATTTGACGCGCTGCGCCGCTTTGCATTTCTTGCCATTTTAGGGCAGGCTTCTGACCGTAGCCTCCCACTGGGCACACGAGGACCCTCGAAAAGACTGTACCCATTTCGGAAGCCCATAGCCCCCGAACGTCCCTCCCCAACCCCCGCGGACCAAAGGCTATAGCCCACCGGCCTCGGTGACTATTTCAAGCGCTGCCAAGTATTACTTGCCATTTTACGGCATGCTTGATCAGAAGCCACCCACTGGGTACACGAGGACCCTCGAAAAGATCAGTACTCATTTCGACGCCCAGAGCCCTTAACGCCCTCCCAACCCTCAAGGGACCAAAGGCTATAGCCCACCGGCCTCGGTGACTATTTCACGCGCTGCGCCGCTGGGCATGTCTTGCCATTTTAGGGCATGCTTCTGACCGTAGCCTCCCACTGGGCACACGAGGACCCTCGAAAAGACTGTACACATTTCCGACGACCAGAGCCCCCTAAACCTCTCCCCAACCCCCGCGGACCAAAGGCTATAGCCCACCGGCCTCGGTGACTATTTCACGCGTTGCGCCGCTGGGCATTTCTTGCCATTTTAGGGCAGGCTTCTGACCGTAGCCTCCCACTGGGCACACGAGGACCCTCGAAAAGCCTGTACCCATTTTCGACGAAAAGAGCCCCTTAAAACCCCGCCCAAACCCCCGGGGACCAAAGGCTATAGCCCACCGGCCTCGATGACTATTTCAATCGCGGCGCCGCTGGGCATTTTTTACCATTTTAGGGCAGGCCTCTGACCGTAGCCTCCCACTGGGCACACGAGGACTCACGAAAAGACTGTACCCATTTCCGACGCTCAGAGCCCCAGAACTTCCCTCCCCAACCCCGCGGACGAAAGGCTATAGCCCACCGGCCTCGGCGACCGTTTCACGCGCTGCGCCGCTGGGCATTTCCTGCCATTTTAGGGCAGGCCTCTGACCGTAGCCTCCCACTGGGCACACGAGGACCCTCGAAAAGACTGTACCCATTTCCGACGACCAGAGCCCCCTAAACCCTCTCCCCAACCCCCGCGGACCAAAGGCTATAGCCCACCGGCCTCGGCGACTATTTCACGCGTTACGCCGCTGGGCATGTCTTACACTCAGTGCTTCCGACCGTAGCCTCCCACTGGGAACACGAGGACCTCGAAAAGACTGTACCCATTTCCGGCGACCAGAGCCTCAAACACCTTTCCCAACCCCATGACCAAAGGCTATATCCCACCGCCTCTAACTATTTGACGCGCTGCCCGCTTTGCATGTCTTGCTACATTTTAGGGCAGGCTTGACCGTAGCCTCCCATGGCACACGAGGACCTCAAAAGCCTGTACCCATTTTCGACGACAAGAGCCCCCCAAACCCCGCCCCAAACCCCCGGGGACCAAAGGCTAGAGCCCACCGGCCTCGATGACTATTTCAATCGCGGGGCATTTTTTACCATTTTAGGGCAGGCCTCTGACCGTAGCCTCCCACTGGGCACACGAGGACCCTCGAAAAGACTGTACCCATTTCCGATGACCAGAGCCCCCGAAATACCTTCCCCAACCCCCGCGGACCAAAGGCATAGCCCACCGGCCTCGGCGACTATTTGACGCGCTGCGCCGCTTTGCATTTCTTGCCATTTTAGGGCAGGCTTCTGACCGTAGCCTCCCACTGGGCACACGAGGACCCTCGAAAAGACTGTACCCATTTCGGATGCCCATAGCCCCCGAACGTCCCTCCCCAACCCCCGCGGACCAAAGGCTATAGCCCACCGGCCTCGGTGACTATTTCAAGCGCTGCGCCGCTGGGCATTACTTGCCATTTTACGGCATGCTTCTGACCGTAGCCACCCACTGGGTACACGAGGAACCTCGAAAAGATCAGACCCATTTCGACGCCAGAGCCCCGAACGCCCCTCCCCAACCCTCACGACCAGTTATAGCCCACTGCCTCGGTGACTATTTCGCTCAAGGCCACAGGCATGTCTTGCCATTTTAGGGCATGCCTGACCGAGCCTCCCATGGCACACGAGGACCCTCGAAAAACTGTACACATTTCCGACGACCAGAGCCCCCTAAACCTCTCCCCAACCCACGCGGACCAGCATACAGCCCACCGCCTCGTGACTATTTCACGCTGCGCTTGGCATTTCTTGCATTTTAGGGCAGGCTTCTGACCAGTAGCCTCCCACTGGCACACGAGACCCTCGAAAAGCCTGTAGACCCATTTTCGACGAAAAGAGCCCTTAAAACCCCGCCCAAACCCCGGGGACCAGTACTATAGCCCACCGCCTCGATGACTATTTCAATCGCGCCACTTGGCATTTTTACCATTTTAGGGCAGGCTCCGAATCGTAGCCTCCCACCGGGCACACGAGGACTCACGAAAAGACTGTACCCATTTCCCGACGCTGAGCCCCGTAACCTCTCCCCAACCTCAAGGACCAAAGTTCATAGCCCACCGCCTTGACTATTTCACGCCACGCTGGGCATGTTCATAATTTCAGGGCAGGCTTCTGACCGTAGCCTCCGACTGGAACACGAGGACCTCGAAAAGACTGCACCCATTTCCATGACCGTGAGCCCCAAACACCTTCCCCAACCCCCGCATGACCAAAGGCTATATCCCACCGCCTAACTATTTGACGCGCTGCGCCGCTGGGCATTTCTTGCGATTTTAGGGCAGGCTTCTGACCTTAGCCTCCCACTGGGCACACTAGGACCCTCTAAAAGACTGTACCCATTTCTCACCCACTGAGCCCCTAAACCCTCTCCCAACCCCTCATGGACTAAACTCTATAGCCCACCGCCCCATGACTATTTCACGCTGCCAAGGCCACTGGCATTCCTTGCCATTTTAGGGCAGGCCTCTGACGTAGCCTCCCACTGGGCACACGAGGACCCTCGAAAAGACTGTACCCATTTCCGACGAGCAGAGCCCCAAACCCCCAACCCTCGCGGACCAAAGGCTATAGCCCACTGCCTTGGTGACTATTTCCATTGGCCATTGGCATTTCTTGCCATTTTAGGGCAGGCTTCGGACCGTAGCCTCCCACTGGGCACACGAGGACCCTCGAAAAGACTGTACCCATTTCCGACGAGCAGAGCCCCCGAAACCCCCCCCCCAACCCCCGCGGACCAAAGGCTATAGCCCACCGGCCTCGGTGACTATTTCACGCGCTGCCCCGCTGGGATTTTCTTGCCATTTTAGGGCAGGCTTCTGACCGTAGCCTCCCACTGGGCACACGAGGACCCTCGAAAAGACTGTACACATTTTCGACGACAAGAGCCCCCTAAACCCCCGCCCAAACCCCCGCGGACCAAAGGCTATAGCCCACCGGCCTCGGTGACTTTTTCACGCGCTGCGCCGCTGGGCATTACATGCCATTTTACGGCATGCTTCTGATCGTAGCCTCCCACTGGGCAAACTAGGACCCTCGAAAAGACTGTACCCATTTCTGACGACCAGAACCCCTGAAACCCCCTCCCCAACCCCCGCGGACCAAAGGCTATAGCCCACCGGCCTCGGTGACTATTTCCCGCGCTGCGCCGCTGGGCATTTCTTGCCATTTTAGGGCAGGCTTCTGACCGTAGCCTCCCACTGGGCACACGAGGACCCTGGAAAAGACCGTATCCATTTCGGACGACCAGAGCCCCCGAAACCCCCTCCCCAACCCCCGCGGACCAAAGGCTATAGCCCACCGGCCTCGGTGACTATTTCACGCGCTGCGCCGCTGGGCATTACTTGCCATTTTATGGCATCCTTCTGACCGTAGCCTCCCACTGGGCACACGAGGACCCTCGAAAAGACTGTACCCATTTCCGACCTGAGCCCAGTTAACACGCTCGCCAACCCCCGCGGACCAAAGGCTATAGCCCACCGGCCTCGGTGACTATTTCACGTGCTGCGCCGCTGAGTATTTTTTACTATTTTAAGGCAGGCGCCTGACCGTAGCCTCCCACTGGGCACACGAGGACCCTCGAAAAGACTGTACCCATTTCCGACGACCAGAGCCCCCGAAACCCCCCCCAACCCCCGCGGACCAAAGGCTATAGCCCAGCTGCCTCGGTGACTATTTCCCGCGCTGCGCCGCTGGGCATTTCTTGTCATTTTAGGGCAGGCCTCTGACCGTAGCCTCCCACTGGGTACACGAGGACCCTCGAAAAGACTGTACCCATTTTCGACGACAAGAGCCCCCTAAACCCCCGCCCAAACCCCCGCGGACCCAAGGCTATAGCCCACCGGCCTCGGCGACTATTTGACGCGCTGCGCCGCTTGGCATATCTTGCCATTTTAGGGCAGGCTTCTGACCGTAGCCTCCCACTGGGCACACTAGGTCCCTCGAAAAGACTGTACCCATTTCTAATGACCAGAGCCCCCGAAACCCCCTCCCCAATCCCCGCGGACCAAAGGATATAGCCCACCGGCCTCGGTGACTATTTCACGCGCTGCGCCGCTGGGTATTACTTGCCATTTTACGGCATGCTTCTGACCGTAGCCTCCCACTGGGCACACGAGGACCCTCGAAAAGACTGTACCCATTTCCGACGACCAGAGCCCCCTAAACCCCCTCCCCAACCCCCGCGGACCAAAGGCTATAGGCCACCGGCCTCAGTGACTATTTCCCGCGCTACGCCGCTGGGCATTTCTTGCTATTTTAGGGCAGGCCTCTGACGTAGCCTCCCACTGGGCACACGAGGACCCTCGAAAAGACTGTACCCATTTTCGACGAAAAGAGCCCCTTAAAACCCCGCCCAAACCCCCGGGGACCAAAGGCTATAGCCCACCGGCCTCGATGACTATTTCAATCAAGCGCCATTGGCATTTTTTACCATTTTAGGGCAGGCCTCTGACCGTAGCCTCCCACTGGGCACACGAGGACTCACGAAAAGACTGTACCCATTTCCGACGCTCAGAGCCCCAGAACCCTCTCCCCAACCCCCGCGGACCAAAGTCTATAGCCCACCGGCCTCGGCGACTATTTCACGCGTTACGCCGCTGGGCATGTCTTACAATTTCAGGGCAGGCTTCTGACCGTAGCCTCCCACTGGGAACACGAGGACCCTCGAAAAGACTGTACCCATTTCCGATGACCAGAGCCCCCGAAACACCTTCCCCAACCCCCGCGGACCAAAGGCTATATCCCACCGGCCTCGGCAACTATTTGACGCGCTGCGCCGCTTGGCATTTCTTGCGATTTTAGGGCAGGCTTCTGACCGTAGCCTCCCACTGGGCACACTAGGACCCTCGAAAAGCCTGTACCCATTTCCGACGACCAGAGCCCCCTAAACCCTCTCCCCAACCCCCGCGGACCAAACTCTATAGCCCACCGGCCTCGGCGACTATTTCACGCGCTGCGCCGCTGGGCATTCCTTGCCATTTTAGGGCAGGCCTCTGACGTAGCCTCCCACTGGGCACACGAGGACCCTCGAAAAGACTGTACCCATTTCCGACGAGCAGAGCCCCCGAAACCCCCCCCCAACCCCTCAAGGGACTAAAGGCTATAGCCCACCGCCTTGGTGACTATTTCCCGCGCTGGCCATTGGCATTTCTTGCCATTTTAGGGCAGGCTGACCAGAGAGCCTCCCACTGGGCACACGAGACCCTCGAAAAGACTGTACCCATTTCCGACGAGTAGAGCCCCCCAAACCCCCCAACCCTCATGGGACCAGTTATAGCCCACCGCCCGGTGACTATTTCACGCTGTCTCACTGGGATTTTCTTGCCATTTTAGGGCAGGCTTCTGACCGTAGCCTCCCACTGGGCACACGAGGACCCTCGAAAAGACTGTACCCATTTTCGACGACAAGAGCCCCCTAAACCCCCGCCCAAACCCCCGCGGACCAAAGGCTATAGCCCACCGGCCTCGGTGACTTTTTCACGCGCTGCGCCGCTGGGCATTACATGCCATTTTACGGCATGCTTCTGATCGTAGCCTCCCACTGGGCAAACTAGGACCTCGAAAAGACTGCACTCCATTTCGACACCAACCCCTAAAACCCCTCCCCAACCCCTCATGGACCAGCACATAGCCCACCGCCTCGGTGACTATTTCCGCTGCGTCATGGGCATTTCTTATTTTAGGCAGTGCTTCTGACCGTAGCCTCCCACCGGGCACACGAGGACCCTGAAAAGATCAGATCCATTTCTGACGACCAGAGCCCCCCAAACCCCCCCCAACCCCCCCGGACCAAAGGCTTATAGCCCACCGCCTTGGTGACTATTTCACGCTGCGCATGGCATTACTTGCCATTTTATGGCATCCTTCTGACCAGAGCCTCCCATCAGTACACGAGGACCCCTCAAAAGACCCATTTCCACGACCAGAGCCCCTAAACCCCCTCCCCAACCCTCATGACTGGGGCACAGTAGCCCACCGCCCTGTGACTATTTCACGTGTTGCGCACTGAGTATTTTTTACTCATTTTGGCAGGCGCCTGACCGTAGCCTCCCATCGCACACGAGGACCCTCGAAAAGATTTCCGACGACGACCACAGAGCCCCCCCCCCCCCAACCTCATGGGACTAACCAGTAGCCACCCACGGCCTGACTATTTCTGCACTGCTCACTGGCATTTCTTGTCATTTTAGGGCAGGCCTCACCAGAGCCTCCCACCGGGTACACGAGACCCTCGAAAAGATCACCATTTTCACGACAAGAGCCCTCAAACCCCCGCCCCAAACCCCTCATGGACCCAAGGCTATAGGCCCACTGCCTTGCTGATTATTTGACGCCACAGCTTGGTATATTCTATTTTAGGGCAGGCTTCGACAAGAGCCTCCCACTCAGGCACACTAGGTCCCTCGAAAAGACTGTACTCCATTTCTAATGACCAGAGCCTCCAAACCCTCCCCAATCCCTCATGGACCAGTGATATAGCCCACCGCCTTTGGTGACTATTTCACGCGCGCCTGGTACATTTGCCATTTTACGGCATGCTCGACTGTAGCCTCCCATTGGGCACACGAGTACCCTCGAAAAGACTGTACCCATTTCCGACGACCGTAGCCCCTTTAAACCCCTCCCAACCCCTCATGGGACTAAAGGCTCTAGGCCACCGGCCTCAGTGACTATTTCCCCACACGCTGGCTGGCATTTTTGTTATTTTAGGGGCAGTGCCTGACGAGCTCTCCCACTGGGCACACACGAGACCCTCGAAAAGACTGTACCCATTTCAGACCACTGAGCTCCCTAAACCCCCCAACCCCTCATGACTAAAGCACATAGCCCACCGCCCTTGGTGACTATTTCACACTGCTGGCATTTCTTGTTATTTTGTTGCAGGCTTCGGACCGTAGCCTCCCATTGGGTACACGAGGACCCTCGAAAAGACTGTACCCATTTTCGACGACAAGAGCCCCCTAAACCCCCGCCAAAACCCCCGCGGACCAAAGGCTATAGCCCACTGGCCTCGGCGACTATTTGACGCGCTGCGCCGCTTGGCATATCTTGCCATTTTAGGGCAGGCTTCTGACCGTAGCCTCCCACTGGGCACACTAGGACCCTCGAAAAGACTGTACCCATTTCTGACGACTGAACCCCTCAAACCCCTCCCAACCCCTCATGGGACCAGCACATAGCCCACCGGCCTGGTGACTATTTCGCTGCGCTACTGGGCATTTCTTGCTATTTTAGGGCAGGCTTCTGACCGAGCCTCCCACCGGGCACACGAGGACCCTGAAAAGATCAGATCCATTTTGACGCACCAGAGCCCCCAAACCCCTCCCAACCCTCATGACCAGCATAGCCCACCGCCTGGTGACTATTTCACGCATGCGCCCTGGCATTATTGCCATTTTATGGCCAGCTTCTGACCCGAGCCTCCCACTGGCACACGAGACCCTCGAAAAGACTGTACCCATTTCCCGACCACTGAGCCCCTAAACCCCTCCCAACCCTCATGGACCAAGCATAGCCCACCGCCTTGACTATTTCACGTGCTGCGCCTGCTGAGTATTTTTACTATTTTGGCAAGTGCACCTGACCGTAGCCTCCCGCTGGGCACACGAGGACCCTCGAAAAGATTGTCCCCATTTCACACGACCAGAGCCCCAAACCCCCCAACCCTCATGACCAAAGGCTATAGCCCAGCCTGCCTTGACTATTTCCTGCCAGGCTGGCATTTCTTGACATTTTAGGGCAGGCCTCGACCGTAGCCTCCCCACTGGGTACACGAGGACCCTCAAAAGACTGTACCCATTTTGACGACAAGAGCCCCTAAACCGCCGCCAAACCCCTCATGACCCAAGGCTATAGCCCACCGGCCTCATGATTATTTGACGCTGCATTGGCATATCTTGCCATTTTAGGCGTGCCTGACCGTCAGCCTCCCACTGGGCACACTAGGTCCCTCGAAAAGACTGTACCCATTTCTAATGACCAGAGCCCCAAACCCTCCCAATCCTCATGGGACCAAAGGATATAGCCCACCGCCTATGACTATTTCACGCGCTGCCATTGGCACATTACTGCCATTTTACGGCATGCTTCTGACTGTAGCTCTCCCATCGGGCACACGAGGACCCTCGAAAAGACTGTACCCATTTCCGACCAGAGCCCCTAAACCCCTCCCAACCCTCATGGACTAAAGGCTATAGGCCACCGCCTCTGACTATTTCCTGCCACGCCACTGGGCATTTCTTATTTTAGGCAGGCCTCGACGAGCCTCCCACTGGGCACACGAGGACCCTCGAAAAGACTGTACCCATTTCCGACGACCAGAGCCCCAAAACCCCCAACCCCCGCGGACCATAGGCTATAGCCCACAGGGCTCAGTGACTATTTCGCACAAGGCTGGGCATTTCTTGCCATTTTAGGCCAGGCTTCGGACCGTAGCCTCCCATTGGGTACACGAGGACCCTCGAAAAGACTGTACCCATTTTCGACGACAAGAGCCCCCTAAACCCCCGCCAAAACCCCCGCGGACCAAAGGCTATAGCCCACTGGCCTCGGCGACTATTTAACGCGCTGCGCCGCTTCGCATATCTTGCCATTTTAGGGCAGCCTTCTGACCGTAGCCTCCCACTGGGCACACTAGGTCCCTCGAAAAGACTGTACCCATTTCTGATGACCAGAGCCCCCGAAACCCCCTCCCCAACCCCCGCGGACAAAAGGCTACAGCCCACCGGCCTCGGTGACTATTTCCCGCTCTGCGATGCTGGGCATTTCTTGCCATTTTAGGGCAGGCTTCTGACCGTAGCCTCCCACTGGGCACACGAGGACCCTCGAAAAGACTGTACCCATTTCCGACGACCAGAGCCCCCTAAACCCCCTCCCAACCCTCATGACTAAAGGCTATAGGCCACCGGCCTCAGTGACTATTTCCCGCGCTACGCCGCTGGGCATTTCTTGCTATTTTAGGGCAGGCCTCTGACCGTAGCCTCCCACTGGGCACTCGAGGACCCTCGAAAAGACTGTACCCATTTCGGACGCCCAGAGCCCCCAAACGCCCCTCCCCAACCCCCGCGGACCAAAGGCTATAGCCCACCGGCCTCGGTGACGATTTCCCGCCAGCTGGCATTTTTGTTATTTTAGGGCAGGCTTGACCAGTATCCTCCCACCTGGGCACACGAGGACCTCGAAAAGACTGTACCCATTTTCATGAACAGAGCCCCCAAACACGCTCCCAACCTCATGGACCAAAGGCTATAGATCACCGGCCTCATGACTATTTGACGCTATACCGCTTGGCATTTCTGCTATTTTAGGGCAGGCTTGACAGAGCCTCCCACTGGGCACACGAGGACCCTCAAAAGATCTGACTCCATTTCCGACGCCTCAGAGCCCTGTAACGCCCTCCCTCCCAACCTCATGGGACCAAAGGTTATAGCCCACCGGCCTCGCTGATTATTTCACGCTACTGTGTCATTGGTATTTTACCATTTTAGGGCAGGCCCTGACTCAGAGCCTCCCACCGGGCACGCGAGGTCCCTCAAAAGACTGTACCCATTTTGACGCCCAGACCTCAACATCCCTCCCCAACCCCTCAAGGACCAAAGGTTATAGCCCACTGCCTCGGCGATTATTTCACGCTACACAGGCATGTCTTGCCATTTTAGGGCAGGCTTCTGACCGTAGCCTCCCACTGGTCACACGAGGACCCACGAAACGACTGTACCCATTTCCGATGAGCAGATCCCCCGAAACACCTTCCCCAACCCCCGCGGACCAAAGGCTATAGCCCACCGGCCTCGGCGACTAATTGACGCGCTGCGCCGCTGGGCATTTCTTGCCATTTTACGGCATGCTTCTGACCGTAGCCTCCCACTGGGCACACGAGGACCCTCGAAAAGATTGTACCCATTTCCGACGACCAGAGCCCCTAAACCCCCTCCCCAACCCCCGCGGACCAAAGGCTATAGCCCACCGGCCTCGGTGACTATTTCACGCGCTGCGCCGCTGGGATTTTTTGCCATTTTAGGGCAGGCTTCTGACCGTAGCCTCCCACTGGGCACACGAGGACCCTCGAAAAGACTGTACCCATTTTTGACGACCAGAGCCCCCGAAAACCCCGCCCCAAACCCCCCGGACCAAAGGCTATATCCCCCCCGCCTCGGGGACCAGTTCACGCGCTTGGGTATTACATGCCATTTTACGGCATGCTTCGATCAGCCTCCCACTGGGCAAACTAGGGACCCTCGAAAAGACTGCAGACCCATTTCGACGATTAGTAACCCCCGAAACCCTCCCAACCCTCATGACCATATAGCCCACTGCCTTGGTGACTATTTCCGCGCGCTGGCTGGCATTTCTTGCCTTTTTAGGGCAGGCTTGACTGTAGCCTCCCACTGGGCACACGAGGACCCTCGAAAGACTGTACCCATTTCACGACCAGAACCCCCAAACCCTCCCCAACCCTCAAGGGACAAAGGCTATAGCCCAACGGCCCTTGGTGACTATTTCCTCAGGCGCCGCTGGGCATTTCTTGCATTTTAGGCCAGGCGTCTGACCGTAGCCTCCCACTGGGCACACGAGGACACTCAAAAAGACTGTACCCATTTCTGACGACCAGAGCCCCCGAAACACCTTCCCCACCCCCCGCGGACCAAAGGCTATAGCCCACCGGCCTCACAGGATTATTTGACGCGCTGCGCTGGGTCATTTCTTGCCATTTTAGGGCAGGCTTCTGACCGTAGCCTCCCACTGGGCACACGAGGACCCTCGAAAAGACCGCACCCATTTCTGACGACCAGAGCCCCCGATACCCCCTCCCCCACCCCCGCGGACCAAAAGCTATAGCCCACCGGCCTCGGTGACTATTTCACGCGCTGCGCCGCTGGGCATTTCTTGTCAATTTAGGGCAGGCCTCTGACCGTAGCCTCCCACGGGACACACGAGGACCCTCGAAAAGACTGTACCCATTTCCGACGCCCCTCCCCAACCCCTCATGGATCAAGGCTATAGCCCACCGGCCTCGACTACTTATTTCACGCACATGCGCCAAGGCATTTTTGCCATTTTAGGCAGCCCCTGACCAGTAGCCTCCCACTGGGCACACACGAGGACCCTCAGAAGACTGTACCCATTTCCTGGCGACCAGAGCCCCAAACCCCTCCCCAACCCCCATGGATCAAGGCTATAGCCCACCGGCCTCGATAACTATTTCACGCGCCAAGGCACACTGGCATTTCTTGCCATTTTCGGGATCGCCCTGACCGTAGCCTCCCACTGGGCACACGAGGACCCTCGTAAAGACTGTACCCATTTCCGATGACAAGAGCCCTCAAACCCCTCCCAACCCTCATGGACCAAAGGCTATAGCCCACCAAGGCCGGCCACTATTTCACGCGCGTCACTGGCATGTCTTGTTGCTTAGGGCAGTGCTCGACCGTAGCCTTCCATCACAAGACGCTGAGGACCCTCGAAAAGACTGTACCCATTTTCACCCACCAGATCCCCTAAACCCTCCCCAAACCCCTCATGGACCAAAGGCTATAGCCCACCGCCTCGGCGATTATTTCATGCGCCACGCTCGGTATTTCTTATCATTCTAGGGCAGGCTTCTGACCGTAGCCTCCCACTGGGCACACGAGGACTCTTGAAGAGACTGTACCCATTTCTGAGGACCAGAGCCCCCGAAACCCCCCCCCCCCCAACCCCCGCGGACCAAAGGCTCTGGCCCACCGGCCTCGGCGACTATTTCAAGCACAAGGCCACTGGCCATTTTTGCCATTTTAGTATGCCTGACTCAGTAGCCTCCTTATGGGCACACGAGAACCCTCGAAAAGACTGTACCCATTTCTTACGATCAGAGCCCCCCAAACCCTCCCCAATCCTCATGAGGACCAAAGCTATAGCCCACCTGCCTGTGACTATTTCCTGCACTGGCCAATATTTCTTGCCATTTTAGGCAGGCTCTGACTGTAGAGCCTCCCATCGGGCACACGAGGACCCTCGAAAAGACTGTACCCATTTCACGACTGAGCCCCAAACCCTCCCCAATCCTCATGGACCAAAGGCTATAGCCCACTGCCTCGTGACTATTTCACGCGCTGCGCTGGCATTTCTTGTCATTTTGGGCAGTGACTTGACTCAGTAGCCTCCCACGGGCACACGAGGACCCTCGAAAAGACTGTACCCATTTCCGACGCCTCCCCAACCCCTCAAGGACCAAAGCTATAGCCCACCGGCCTCGGCGACTATTTCACGCGCTGCGCCGCTGGGCATTTCTTGCCATTTTAGGGCAGGCCTCTGACCGTAGCGTCCGACTGGGAACACGAGGACCCTCGAAAAGACTGTACCCATTTCTGACACCCAGAGCCCCAAACGCGCCTCTCCAACCCCCGCGGACAAAAGGCTATAGCCAACCGGCCTCGGCGACTATTTGACGCGCCAGCACACTGGCATTTCTTGCCATTTTAGGCTGGCCTCGTCAGTAGCCTCCCACCGGGCACACGAGGGCCCCTCAAAAAGATCACCCATTTTCAACCCACCGTAACCCCAAACCCCTCCCCAACCCCTCATGGACCTATAGCCCACCGCCCTTGATTATTTCACGCGCGCCACTGGGCATTTCTTGTCATTTTAGGGCAGGCTTCGACCAGAGCCTCTCATGGGCACACGAGGACCCTCGTGTACCCATTTTCGACGACCATAGCCCCAGAAAACCCCTACCCAACCCCTCATGGACAAAGGCTATAGCCCACCGGACTGGTGACTATTTCACGCTGTTCGCTAGGTATTTCTTGCCATTTTAGGGCAGGCCTTCGACCGTAGCCTCCCACCGGGCACACGAGGACACGCCAAAAGACCTGTAGATCCATTTCGACCCACCAGAACCCCTAACCCCTGCACCAAAGGCTATAGACCACCGCCTCATGATTATTTCACGAGATGCGCCACAGCATATCTTGCTATTTTAGGCAGGCTTCTGACCGTAGCCTCCCACTCACACACGAGGACACTCAAAAGACTGTACCCATTTCCGGCGACCAACCCCGAACCCTCCCAACCCTCAAGGACCAAAGTTATAGACCACCGCCTCGCGATTATTTCACGCAATGCGCGCTGGCATATCTTGCCATTTTAGGTAGGCTTGACCAGAGCCTCCCACTGGGCAGACGAGGACCTCGAAAAGACTGTACCCATTTCCGACGCATGAGCCCTCTGTAACCCCCTCCCCAACCCCCGCGGACCAAAGGCTATAGCCCACCGGCCTCGGTGACTATTTCACGCGCTGCGCCGGTGGGTATTTCTTGCCATTTTAGGCAGGCCTCTGACCGTAGCCTCCCACTGGGCACACGAAGACCCTCGAAAAGACTGTACCCATTTCCGATGCCCGGAGCCCTGTAACGCCCCTCCCTAACCCTCATGGACCAAAGGCTATAGCCCACCGCCTCGCGACCATTTCACGCGCATGCTCACTGGCATTTCTTTGCCATTTTAGGCAGGCTTGACCAGTAGCCTCCCACTGGGCACACGAGGACCCTCGAAAAGACTGTACCCATTTCCCGACGCCACAGAGCCCTGCAACGCCCCTCCCCAACCCCGCTGGATCAAAGGCTATAGCCCACCGCCTCGCTGACTATTTAACGCTGCGCCATTGGCATTTCTTGGCATTTTAGGGCAGGCTCTGACCGTAGCCTCCCACTCACACGAGGACACTCGAAAAGACTGTACCCATTTCATGACCAGAACCTCAACTCCCTCCCAACCTCATGGACCAAAGGCTGTAGCCCACCGCCTTGGTGACTATTTCACGCGCCATGCGCTGCTGGGCATTTTGCCATTTTAGGGCAGTGCTTCACCGTAGCCTCCCACTGGCAACGAGACCTCGAAAAGACTGTACCCATTTTCAAGACCAGAGCCCCTAAACCCCTCCCAACCTCATGACCAGGTTATAGCCCACCGGCCTCGGTGACTATTTCACGCGCTGCGCCGCTGGGCATTTCTTGTCATTTTAGGGCAGGCTTCTGACCATAGCCTCCCACTGGGCACACGAGGACCCTCGAAAAGACTGTACCCATTTCCGACGCCCAGAGCCCCGAACGCCCCTCCCCAACCCCCGCGGACCAAAGGCTATAGCCCACCGGCCTCGGCGACTATTTGACGCGCTGCGACGCTTGGCATTTCTTGCCATTTTAGGGCAGGCTTCTGACCGTAGCCTCCCACTCGCCACACGAGGACCCTGGTAAAGACTGTACCTAATTCCGACTCCCAGAGCCCCCGAACGCCCCTCCCAAACCCCCGCGGACCAAAGGCTATAGCCCACCGGCCTCGAGACTATTCACGCGCTGCGCCGCTGGGCATGTCTTGCCATTTTAGGGCAGGCTTCTGACCGTAGCCTCCCACTGGGCACGCGAGGACCCTCGAAAAGACTGTACCCATTTCCGACGACCAGAGCCCCTAAACCCTCCCAACCTCACGACCAAAGGCTATAGCCCACCGCCTCATGATTATTTCACGCTATGGCCATGGATATTTCTTGCCATTTTAGGCAGGCTTCTGACTGCATTCCTCCCACTGGGCACACGAGGACCCTTGAAAAGACTGTACCCATTTCAGACGACCAGAGCCCCCCCAAACCCCCCCCAACCCTCATGACCAAGGGCTATAGCCCACCGGCCTCGGTGACTATTTCACGCGCTGCGCCGCTGGGCATTTCTTCCATTTTAGGGCAGGCTTCGGACCGTAGCCTCCCACTGGGCACACGAGGACCCTCTAAAAGACTGTACCCATTTTCGACGACCAGAGCCCCCGAAACCCCCTCCCCAACCTCATGACCAAAGCGCTATAGCCCACCTGCCTCGAGACTATTCACGCTGGCCACACTGGCATTTCTTCCATTTTAGGCAGTGCTTGACCGTAGCCTCCCACTGGGCACACGAGGACCCGCGAGAAGACTGTACCCATTTTCGACGACCAGAGCCCCCTAAACACCCTCCCCAACCCCCGCGGACCAAAGGCTATATCCCACCCAAGATCGCACTGCTCGATGGCCCGCCTGCGCTCATGGCATTTCTTGCCATTTTAGGCGTGCCTCGACCGTCAGCCTCCCACTGGGCACACACGAGACCCTGAAAGACTGCACCCATTTTCGACCACCAGAGCCCCCAAACTCCCCAACCCCGCCATGACTAAAGCACAGCCCACCGGCCCTCAAGACTATTCACGACTGCTACATGGCATGTCTTGCCATTTGTAGGGTGCTTCTGACCTGTGAGCCTCCCACCGGGCACGCTGAGACCTCAAAGACCAGGATCCTGACCAGAGCCCCTAAACCTCCCCTCCCCAACCTCCTCACTCTTCAAGGGACCAAAGGCTATAGCCCACCTACCGGCGATTATTTCACGCAGGCACACGCTTGGATATTTTTTGCCATTTTGTGGGTAGGCTTGATCAGAGCCTCCCACTGGGCACACGAGGACCCTCAAAAGACTGTACCCATTTTCCTGACCAGAGCCCCCAACCCTCCCAACCCTCATGGACCAAAGGCTAGCCCACCGCCTCGAGATTTGACGCGCTATGACGCTCAGTATTTCTTGCCATTTTAGGCAAGTGCTTCTGATCCGTAGCCTCCCACCGGGCACACGAGGACCCCGTAAAGACTCTGCACCCATTTCCACGCCTGTGAGCCCCCTAACGCCTCCCAAACCCCGCTGGGACCAAAGGCTATATCCCACCGCCCCGCTGACGTCCACGCACAAGGCTGCGTCTGGTTTTGTCATTTTTTAGGGCAGTGCTTCTGACCGAGCCTCCCATCGGGCACGCGAGGACCCTCAAAAGACTGCACCCATTTCCCACCCACTGTGAGCCCCTAAACCCCTCCCCAACCCCTCACACCAGTGTTATAGCCCACCGCCCTGGTGACTATTTCACGCGCCTGGCCTGGATATTTCTTGCCATTTTAGGGCAGGCTTCCTGACTGCATTCTCCCACTCACACGAGGACCCTTGAAAAGATCAGACCCATTTTCCTGACCCACCAGCCCCTCAAACCCCTCCCCAACCCCTCATGGGACTAGCACAGCCCACCGCCTCGGTGACTATTTCACGCGCATACGGGCATTTCTTCCATTTTAGGCAGGCTGACCGTAGCCTCCCACTGGGCACACGAGACCCTCTAAAGACTGTACCCATTTTCGACACCCACTGAGCCCCGAAACCCCTCCCCAACCCTCTGGACTAAAGGCTATAGCCCACCGGCCTCAAGGACTATTTCACGCGCCACTGGCATTTCTTCCATTTTAGGCATGTGCTTCTGACGTAGCCTCCCAATCAAGTACACGAGACCTCATGAAGACTGTACTCCATTTTCGACGACTGTAGCCCTCCAAACACCGCCTCCCAACCCCTCAAGGGACTGGAGCACAGCCCACCGCATCGGCGATTGCTGACGCCCAGCTCCGCTTGGCATTTCTGCCATTTTAGGGCAGGCTCGATCAGAGCCTCCCACCGGGCACACGAGGACCCTCAAAGACCCATTTCCACCACCCTGCTGTGAGCACCCGCCTCCCCAACCTCATGGACCAAAGGCTATAGCCCACCAGCCTCGTGACTATTTCACGTGCAAGCGCACTGGTCATTTCTTGCCATTTTAGGCAGGCTCTGACCGTAGACTCCCAAGGCACAGGACCTCAAAAGACTGTACCCATTTCACACGCACTGTGAACCCCCTAAACCTCTCCCCAACCCCGCTGACCAGTGCTATTATATCCCACCGCCTCGGTGACTATTTCATGCTGCCTGCATTTCTTGTCATTTTAGGCAGTGCTCGACCTGTGAGCCTCCCACCTCACACGAGGACCTCAAAAACACTGCACTCCATTTTCAACGCACTGAGCCCCTATACCCCTCCCCAACCCCAGGACCAAAGGCTATAGCCCACCGGCCTCGTGACTATTTCACGTATGCGCTACTGGCATTTCTTGCCATTTTAGTGGCGTGCCTCACCAGAGCCTCCCACTGGCGCACGCGAGGACCCTCAAAAAGACTGTACTCCATTTCCCGACACGTGAGCCCCTGAACCCCTTCCCAACCCCCGTGACTAAAGGCTATATAGCCCACCGGCCTCATGATTATTTCACGCACGCTTTGGCATGTCTTGCCATTTTAGGGCAGTGCTCTGACCGTAGCCTCCCACTGGCACGCGAGACCCTCAAAAGACTGCACCCACATGACCAGAGCCCCCGACACCCGCCTCCCAACCCTCGGGACCAAAGGCTATAGCCCACCGGCCTATGACGATTTCACGCGCTGCCAGGGCATTTCTTGTCATTTTAGGGCAAAGCTCTCGACCAGAGCCTCCCACGGGACACACGAGGACCTCAAAAGACTGCACTCCATTTCCGACGCCTCCCTCCCAACCACTGCAAAGGCCATAGCCACTGCCCGGCACTCATGATTATTTCACGTGGCGCTGGCATTTCTTGCCATTTTAGGGTAGGCTGGATCAGACCGTAGCCTCCCACTGGGCACGCGAGGACCCTCGAAAAGACTGTACCCATTTCCGACACCCAGAGCCCCCGAACGCCTCCCCAACCCCGCGGACCAGCACATAGCATTTCACCGCCTCTGACTATTTCACGTTGCGCCATTGGCATTTTGCCATTTTAGTAGGCTGACTCAGAGCCTCCCACTGGGCACGTGAGACCTCAAAAGACTGTACCCATTTCCAAGACCAGAGCCCCTCAAACACCTTTTCCCCAACCCCTCAAGGGACCAAAGGCTATAGCCCACTGCCCCATGATTATTCACGCTGCTATGCTGGCATTTTTGCCATTTGTGGCAGTGCCTCTGACCGTAGCCTCCACCTGTCACGTGAGGACCCTTGAAAAGACTGTCACCCATTTCAACGGAAAGCCCCCGAACCCCCCTCCCAACCTCATGGACCAAAGCTATAGCCCACCGCCCTGACTATTTCCACGCGCCATGCCATTGTGACATTTCTGTTATTTTAGGCAGGCTTCTAACCTGTAGCCTCCCACTGGCACACGAGGACCCTCGAAAAGACTGTGACCCATTTCGATGACCAGAGCCCTCAAACCCCCTCCCTAACCCCCTGGACAAAGGCTATAGCCCATGTGCCCTCCCAGACGATTCACGCTGGCCACTGGCATGTCTTGCCATTTTAGGCAAGCTTGACCGAGCTCTCCCACCGGGCACACGAGGACCCTCAAAAGACTGTACCCATTTCCGGCGACCAGAGCACCATCAAACCCCTCCCAAACCCCATGGACCAAAGCATAGCCCACCGCCCTGGTGACTATTTCACGCGTGTCACTGGCATTTCTTTGCCATTTTAGGTAGGCTGACCAGTAGCTCCCACTGGCACACGAGGACCTAAAAGACTGTACCCATTTTCGACGACCAGAGCCCCTAAACCCCTCCCCAACCCCTCAAGGACCAGCATATAGCCCATCACCGCCTTGTGACTATTTCCCCACGCGCGTCACTGGCATTTCTTGCTATTTTAGGGAAGGCCTCTGACCGTAGCCTCCCACTAGGCACACCAGGACCCTCGAAATGACTGTACCCATCAAGACCAAAGCCCTCAAACCCTCCCCAACCCCGCTGGACCAAAGGCACATAGCCCACCGCCCTGTGACTATTTCACGCCTGCATTATTTTTGCATTTTAGGCAGGCCTGACCGTAGGCCTCCCACCGGGCACACGAGGACCTCGAAAAGACTGTACCCATTTTCAACGGACAGAGCCCCCGAAACCCCACCCCAACCCTCAAGGGACTAATGGCTATAGGCCACCGCCTCGTGACTATTTCACGCGGCTACCACTGGCATTTCTTGCCATTTTAGTGGCAGGCTTGACCGGTCGCCTCCCACCGGGCACACGAGGACCCTCGAAAAGACTGTACCCATTTCTGATGCCCATAGCCCCTCAAACCGCTTCCCCAACCCTCATGGGCCAAAGGCTATAGCCCACTGCACCGATCTTTATGACTATTTCTCATTGGCTTGGCATTTCTTGTCATTTTAGGGCAGTGCTTCTGACCAGAGCCTCCCACCGGGCACACGAGGACCCCTAAGAAGACTGTACCCATTTCCGGCGACCAGAGCCCTCAAACCCCCCTCGCCAACCCCTCAAGGACCAAAGGCTATAGCCCACCGGCCCTTGACTATTTTTCACGCGCCGCTGGGCATGTCTTGCCATTTTAGGGCAGGCTTCTGACCGTAGCCTCCCACTGGCCACACGAGGACCCTCCAAAAGACTGTACCCATTTCTGGCGACCAGAGCCCCCCCAAACCCCCCCCCCACACCCCATGACCAGCACAGTAGCTCACCGCCTTGGACTATTTCACTCGCTACTGGTGCCATTTTTGCTATTTTAGGCAGGCTTGAATCAGTAGCCTCCCACTGGGCACACGAGGACCCTCTAAAAGACTGTACCATTTCCATGACCAGCCCCCGAACCCCTCGCCAACCCCTCATGACTAAAGGCTATAGCCCACCGCCCCTCGGTGACTATTTCCACTGTGTCACTGGCATTTCTTGCCATTTTAGGGCAGCCTCGACTGTAGCCTCCCACCGGGCACACGAGGACCTCAAAAGACTGTACCCATTCATGACCCCAGAGCCCCCTAAACCCCCTCCCAACCCCTCATGGGACCAGGCTACAGCCCACTCACCGGCGTGACTATTTCACGCGTTACTGGCATTTCTTGCCATTTTAGGGTGTGCTTCCTCGACCAGTAGCTCTCCCATCGGGCACACGAGACCTCAAAAGACTGTACCCATTTTGACTCACCAGTGAGCCCCTCAAACCCCTTCCCCAACCCCTCATGGACCAGCATTATAGCTCACCCAAGGACTATTTCACGCACATGCTGGCATTTCTCATTTTTAGGCAGGCTTCAGACTCAGAGCCTCCCACTGGCACACGAGGACCTGAGAAGACTTCTGTACCCATTTCTCATAACCAGAGCCCCTCAAACCTCTCCCAACCTCATGACTAAAGGCTATAGCCCACCGCGGCTAGTGACTATTTGACGGCCAGTCACTGGCATTTCTTGCCATTTTAGGGCAGGCTCTCTGATCAGCCTCCCACTGCACAGGCTGGAGGACCCTCAGAAGACTGACTCCATTCGGCGACCAGAGCCCCTAAACCCCTCGCCAACCCTCAAGGACCAAAGGCCATAGCCCACCGGCCTGTGACTATTTCCCGCTACTGGCATTTTTGCCATTTTAGGGCAGGCTTCTCGACTGTAGCCTCCCACTGCACACGAGGACCCTCGAAAGACTGTACCCATTTCGACTCCCAGAGACCCTCAACGCCCTCCCCAACCCTCAAGGGACCAAAGGCTATAGCCCACCCTCGTGACTATTTCCAGCTGCTGGCATTTCTTGCCATTTTAGGCAGGCTTTGACCGTAGCCTCCCACTGGGCACACGAGACCTCGAAAAGACTACCCATTTTCGACGACCAGCCCCCTAAACCCCTCCCCCACCACCTCAAGGACCAGCACTATAGCCCATCGGCCGGTGACTATTTCACGACTGCGCCACTGGCATTTTTTGCCATTTTAGGAAGGCCTCTGACCAGAGCCTCCCACTAGGCACACCAGGCCCTCTTGAAACGATCACCCACTCAAGACCAAAGCCCCTCAAATCCCTCCCCAACCCTCATGACCAGGCTATAGCCCACCGCCTTGGTGACTATTTCCGCTGGCCACTGGCATTTCTTGTCATTTTAGGCAGGCCTCGACCGTAGCCTCCCACGGGTACACGAGACCTCAAAGACTGTACCCATTTTCAACGGGACAGAGCCCCTAAACCCTCCCCCAACCTCATGGGACCACGGGCTATAGGCCACCGCCCGTGACTATTTCACTACTGCGCTAAGCATTTTTGCCATTTTATGGCAGGCTCGACGGTCGCCTCCCATCGGGCACACGAGGACCCTCAAAAAGACTGTACCAATTTCCGACAACCAGAGCCCCCAAAACCCCCAACCCTCATAAAGGCTATAGCCCACCTGGCGATGATTTTCGACGTTGGCCCGCTGGCATTTCTTGCCATTTTAGGGCAGGCTTTGACCGTAGCCTCCCACTGGGCACACGAGGACCCTCAGAAGACTGTACCCATTTCATGACCAGCTCTCAAACCCCTCGCCAACCCCAAGGGAGCAAAGGCCATAGCCCACAGGCCTCAGCGACTATTTCGCACACTGCGCCGCCAGGCATTTCTTGGTATTTTAGGGCAGTCCTCTGACCGTAGCCTCCCAATGGGCACACGAGGGCCCTCGAAAAGACAGTACCAATTTCCAACAACCAGAGCCCCCGAACCCCCCTCCCCAACCCTCATGGGACCAGCTATAGCTCACCGCCCTCGTGACTATTTCACGCGCTGCCACTGCTTTGCCATTTTAGGCAGGCTTGACAGAGCCTCCCACTGGGCACACGAGGACCCTCTAAAAGACTGTACCCATTTCCGATGACCAGAGCCCCCGAAACCCCCTCGCCAACCCCCGCGGACCAAAGGCTATAGCGCACCGTCCTTGGTGGATTATTTCCCGCTGTGTCACTGGGCATTTCTTGTTATTTTAGGGCAGGCCTCTGACTGTGGCCTCCCATCAAGTACACGAGGACCCTCAAAAGACTGTACCCATTTCATGACCAGAGCCCCCCTAAACCCCTCCCAACCCCTCATGACCAAAGGCTATAGCTCACCTGCCTTGTGATTATTTCACGCCACGTCACTGGCATTTCTTGCCATTTTAGGGCAGGCTTCTGACTGTAGCCTCCCACTGGGCACACGAGGACCCTCTAAAAGACTGTACCCATTTTTGACGACCAGAGCCCCCGAAACCCCTTCCCCAACCCCCGCGGACCAAAGGCTATAGCTCACCGACCTCGGTGACTATT
Source organism: Citropsis articulata (assembly GCA_030449925.1). NCBI lineage: Eukaryota > Viridiplantae > Streptophyta > Magnoliopsida > Sapindales > Rutaceae > Citropsis > Citropsis articulata. Next base: position 202,152 of record JASUUH010000144.1, on the reverse strand, counting down.
TCACGCTACTGCACTGGCATTTCTTTTTGTCATTTTAGGGGTGCTGATCAGACGCTCCCACTGGGCACACGAGGACCCGCGAGAAGACTTTACCCATTTCTGACAACCAGAGCCCCCGAAACCCGCTACCCAACCCCCGCGGACCAAAGGCTATAGCCCACCGGCGTCGGCGACTGTTTGACGCGCTCCGCCGCTTGACATTTCTTGCCATTTTAGGGCAGGCTTCTGATCAGAGCCTCCCATCACAGGAGGACCTCAGAAGATCAGACTCCATTTCCGATGACCGTGAGCCCCAAACCCTCGCCAACCTCATGACTAAAGGTATAGCCCACTGCCCTATGACTATTTCACGCTGTGTCACTGGCATTTCTTGCTATTTTAGGGCAGGCCTCTGACCGTAGCCTCCCACTTGGCACACGAGGACCCTCGAAAAGACTGTACCATTTCCGACTCCCAGAGACCCCGAACGCCCCTCCCCAACCCCCGCGGACCAAAGGCTATAGCCCACCGGCCTCAGTGACTATTTCTGCGCACTGGCATTTTTGCCATTTTTAGGCAGGCCTCGACCGTAGCCTCCCACTGGGCACACGAAGACCCACGAAAAGTCTGTACCCATTTCCATGACCAGAGCCCCCTAAACCCTCCCCAACCTCATGACCAAAGGCTATAGCCCACCGCCCTGTGACTATTTCACGCGCCACTGGGCATTTCTTGCCATTTTAGCGCAGCTCTGATCAGAGCCTCCCACCGGGTACACGAGACACTCGAAAAGACTGTACCCATTTCCTGACGACCAACCCCCAAACCCCTCCCAACCCCCATGACCAAAGGCTATAGCCCACCGCCCTGAGACTATTTGACGCCATTGGCATTTCTTGCCATTTTAGGGCAGGCTTCTGACCGTAGCCTCCCACTGGGCACACGAGGACCCTGGAAAAGACCGTATCCATTTCGGACGACCAGAGCCTCAAACCCTCCCCAACCCCTCATGGGACTAAAGGGGTATAGCCCACCGCCTTGGTGATCATTTCACGCTGGCCACGCTGGGCATTTCTTGCCATTTTAGGGCAGGCCCTAACCGTAGCCTCCCACTGGGCACGCGAGGACCCTCGAAAAGAGTGTACCCATTTCCGACACCCAGAGCCCCCGAACGCCCCACCCCAACCCCCGCGAGCCAAAGGCTATAGCCCACCGGCCTCATGATTATTTCACGCTACATACTGCTTGACATTTCTTGCCATTTTAGCTGCAGGCTCTAATCCGTAGCTCACTGGGCACACGAGGACCCTCGAAAAGACTGTACCCATTTCCGACGACCATAGCCCCCGAAACCCCGTCCCCAACCCCAGCGGACCAAAGGCTATAGCCCACCGGCCTCGGCGACTAATTCACGCGCTACGGCGCTCGGTATGTCTTGCCATTTTAGGACAGGCTTCTGACCGTAGCCTCCCACTAGGCACACGAGGACCCTTGAAAAGACTGTACCCATTTCCGACGACCAGAGCCCCCGGAACCCCCTCCCCAACTCCCGTGGACTACAGAGCCCACCGCCTTGAATATTTCACGCTGCGCCATTGGCATTTTGTTATTTTAGGCAGGCTTGATCAGAGCCTCCCACCGGGCACACGAGGACCCTCAAAAGACTCAGTACCCATTTCCGACGCCTGACCCCCTCATGACCAGTATAGCCCACCTGCCTTGGTGACTATTTCACGCCGCGACACTGGCATTTCTTGCCATTTCAGCGCAGGCCTCAGTCCGTAGCCTCCCACGGGCACACGAGGACACCTCGAAAAGCCTGTACCCATTTCCCGACGACTGTAACCCCGAACCCCTCCCCAACGCCATGGGACCAAAGCACATAGACCACCGGCCCCATGACTATTTCACGCTACTGCTGGCATTTCTTGCCATTTTAGGGCAGCTCTGACCGTAGCTTCCCATCGGGCACATGAGAACCTCAAAAGAGTGTACCCATTTCCGACGCCTGTAACCCCCGAACGCCTCCCCAACCCCTCGGGACCAAAATCTATAGCCCACCGGTTCATGATTATTTCACGTGCTACTGGCTGACATTTCTTGCCATTTTAGGGCAGGCTTCTGATCAGAGCCTCCCACTGGGTACACGAGGACCCTCGAAAAGACTGTACTCCATTTCCGACGACTGAGCCCCTAAACCCCTCCCCAACCTCCATGGGACCAGCATATAGCCCACCGGCCTCGGTGAGTATTTCACGTTGCACTGGGTATTTCTTGTTATTTTAGGGTAGGCTCTGATCAGAGCCTCCCACGGGCACACGAGGACCCAAAAGATCAGACCCATTTCCCACGCCTCCCCAACCCCTCAAAGGCTATCCCACCGCCCATGACTATATCACGCTGCTGCGCTTGGCATTTCTTGCCATTTTAGGCAGGCTCTGACCGTAGCCTCCCACTGGGCACACGAGACCCTCGAAAAGACTGACTCCATTTCCTGACGACCAGAGCCCCCAAACCCCTCCCAACCCCTCAAAGGTTATAGCACTGACCGGCCTTGGATTATTTCACGCTGCGCTGGCTGGGCATTTTGCTTATTTTAGGGCAGGCTTCGATCGTAGCCTCCCACTGGGCCACACGAGGACCTCAAAAGACTCAGACTCCATTTCGACACCAGTAACCCCTAAACCCCTCCCCAACCTCATGGACTCAGGCTATAGACCACCGCCTGGCGACTATTTCACGCTGAGCATTGGCATTTTCTTGCCATTTTAGGGCAGCCTCTGACCAGTAGCTTCCCACTGGGCACATGAGAACCTCAAAAGACTGTACCCATTTCCGACCTGTAACCCCAAACGCCCTCCCAACCCTCATGGACCAAAATCTATAGCCCACCGGGTTCATGATTATTTCACGTGCTGGCTGACATTTCTTGTCATTTTAGCAGGCTTCTGACCGTAGCCCCCCACCGGGCACACGATGACCCTCGAAAAGACTGCACCCATTTCTCAACGACACTGAGCCCCCAAACCCCTCCCCAACCCTCAAGTATAGCGCACCGCCTGGTGACTATTTCACGCCATGCGCACTGGGCATTTCTTGCCATTTTTAGGGCAGGCCTCGATCAGCCTCCCATCGGGCACACGAGGACCTCAAAAGACTGTACCCATTTCACCCCCCAGAGCCCCAACTTCCCTCCCAACCCCTCATGGGACCAAAGGCTATAGCCCACCGACATCGGCGACTATTTCACGCGCTGCGCCGCTGGGCATGTCTTGCCATTTTAGTGCAGGCTTCTGACCGTAGCCTCCCACTGGGCACACGAGGACTCTCGAAAAGACTGTACCCATTTTCGACGCACTGTGAGCCCCTAAACCCCTCCCCACCACCGCTGACCAGGGCTATAGCCCATCGGCTTGACTATTTCACGATCACACTGGCATTTTTGTTATTTTAGAAGGCTTCTGACCTTAGCCTCCCACTTGGCACACCAGGGCCCTTGAAACGACTGTACCCATTTCCGAAGACCAAAGCCCCCGAAACCCCCTCCCCAACCCTCAAGGACCAGGCTATAGCCCACTGCCTTGTGACTATTTCACGCTACTGGCCATTGGCATTTCTTGTCATTTTAGGCAGGCTCTGACCAGTAGCCTCCCACTGGGTACACGAGGACCCTCGAAAAGACTGTACCCATTTTCAACGTGTGAGCCCCCTAAACTCCCCAACCCCTCAAGGGACTATAGGCCACTGCCTTGACTATTTCATTTCTTGCCATTTTATGGCAGGCTTCTCACGGTCGCCTCCCACTGGGCACACGAGGACCCTCGAAAAGACTGTACCCATTTCCTACAACCAGAGCCCCAACCCCTCCAACCCCTCATGGGCCAGCTAAAGGCCCACCCACCGGCGATTATTTGACGCGGCCCGCTTGGCATTTCTTGCCATTTTAGGCAGGCCTGACTGTAGCCTCCCACTGGGCACACGAGGACCTCAGAAGACTGTGACCCATTTCCGGCGACCAGAGCCCCAAACCCCTTCGCCAACCCTCATGACCAGCATTATAGCCCACCGCCCTGTGACTATTTCACTGGCTGGCATTTTTGTCTATTTTAGGGCAGGCCTGACTGTAGCCTCCCATCAAGTACACGAGACCCTCAAAAGACTGTACCCATTTGGCGACCAGAGCCCCTAAACCCTCCCCAACCCCTCAAGGGACCAGGCTATAGCTCACCGCCTGTGACTATTTGACGCGCGCCACATGCTTTGCCATTTTAGGGCAGTGCTTCTGATCAGAGCCTCCCACCTGGGCACACGAGGACCCTCTAAAAGACTGTACCCATTTCTCGGCGACCAGAGCTCCCTCCGCCAACCCTCAAGGACCAAAGGCTTATAGCCCACCGCCCTGTGACTATTTCCTCACGCTACTGGGCATTTCTGCTATTTTAGGGCAGGCCTCGACTGTGGCCTCCCACTGGGTACACGAGAACCTTCGAAAAGACTGTACCCATTTCCGGCGACCAGAGCCCCCTAAACCCCCTCCCCAACCCTCATGGGACCAGCACAGGCTATAGCCCACCGCCTGTGACTATTTACTGCGCTTGGGCATTTCTTGCCATTTTAGGCAGGCTTGATCAGAGCCTCCCATCGGGCACACGAGGACCCTCTAAAAGACTGTACCCATTTTTGACGACCAGAGGCCCCCCAAAACCCCCCCCCAACCCCTCATGGGACCAAAGGCTATAGCTCACACCCTGTGATTATTTCACGCGGCTACTGGCATTTCTTGTCATTTTAGGCAGGCCTCAGATCAGACGCCTCCCATCGGGCACACGAGGACCCATGAAGACTTTACCCATTTCTGACAACCAGAGCCCCTAAACCTCCCCAACCTCATGGACTAAAGTTATAGCCCACCGGCCGGACTATTGCTTGACGCTAGGCCGCTTGACATTTCTTGCCATTTTAGTGCCTTGACAGAGCCTCCCACTGGGCACACGAGGACCCTGAAGAAGACTGCATCCATTTCCGACGACTGAACCCCTCAAACCCTCGCCAACCTCATGGACCAGCACATAGCCCACCGCCCTGTGACTATTTCCTACGCCACTGGCATTTCTTGCTATTTTAGGCAGGCCTCGACCGTAGCCTCCCACTTGGCACACGAGGACCCTCAAAAGACTGTACCATTTCCGACTCCTGAGACCCCGAACGCCTCCCCAACCCCTCATGGACCAAAGGCTATAGCCCACCGCCTCATGATTATTTCCACGCTGCCACTGGCATTTCTTGCCATTTTAGGGCAGGCCTCTGACCGTAGCCTCCCACTGGGCACACGAGGACCCTCAAAAAGACTGTACCCATTTCCGATGACCAGAGCCCCCTAAACCCCCTCCCCAACCCCCGCGGACCAAAGGCTATAGCCCACCGGCCTCGGTGACTATTTCACGCGCTGCGCCGCTGGGCATTTCTTGCCATTTTAGCGCAGGCATCTGACCGTAGCCTCCCACTGGGTACACGAGGACACTTGAAAAGACTGTACCCATTTCAGACCACCCCTCAAACCCCTCCCAACCCCGCTGGACCAGCTATAGCCCACCGGCCCTGAGACTATTTGACTGCCACTGGCATTTCTTGCCATTTTAGGCAGGCTTGACCGTAGCCTCCCACTGGGCACACGAGACCCTGAAAAGATCAGATCCATTTCGACGACCAGAGCCCCTCAAACCCCTCCCAACCCCTCATGGACCAGGTATAGCCCACTGCCTCTTGGTGACTATTTCACGCGCGCTGGCATTTCTTGCCATTTTAGGCAGGCCTAATCAGAGCCTCCCACTGGGCACGCGAGGACCTCAAAAGAGTGTACCCATTTCCACACCTGAGAGCCCTGAACGCCCACCCTAACGAGCCAAAGGCTATAGCCCACTGCCTATGATTATTTCACGCTACGCTGGACATTTCTTGCCATTTTAGCGCAGGCTTCTAACCGTAGCCTACCAGTGGGCACACGAGGACCCTCGAAAAGACTGTACCCATTTCCGACGACCATAGCCCCCGAAACCCCGTCCCCAACCCCAGCGGACCAAAGGCTATAGCCCACCGGCCTCACATGATTAATTTCACGCCACGGCGCCGGTATGTCTTGCCATTTTAGCAGCCTGACCAGAGCCTCCCACTAGGCACACGAGGACCCTTGAAAAGACTGCACCATTTCCTGACGACTGAGCTCCCGAACCCCTCCCCAACTCCTGTGGACCAGCATAGCCCACCGCCTGTGAATATTTCACGTGCGCCATGGCATTTGTTATTTTAGGGCAGGCTTGATCAGAGCCTCCCACCGGGCACACGAGGACCCTCAAAAGACTGTACCCATTTCCGACGCCTGCAACCCCATGACTAGGCTATAGCCCACCGCCTTGTGACTATTTCACGCTACGCTGGGCATTTCTTGCCATTTCAGCGCAGGCCTCTGACCGTAGCCTCCCACTGGGCACACGAGGACACTCGAAAAGCCTGTACCCATTTCTGACGACCAGAACCCCCGAACCCCCCTCCCCAACCCCGCGGACCAAAGGCTATAGACCACCGGCCTCGGCGACTATTTCACGCGCTGAGCTGCTGGGCATTTCTTGCCATTTTAGGGCAGCCCTCTGACCGTAGCTTCCCACTGGGCACATGAGAACCCTCGAAAAGACTGTACCCATTTCCGACGCCCAGAACCCCCGAACGCCCCTCCCCAACCCCTGCGGACCAAAATCTATAGCCCACCGGTCTTTGCGACTATTTCACGTGCTGCGCCGCTGGACATTTCTTGCCATTTTAGGGCAGGCTTCTGACCGTAGCCTCCCACTGGGTACACGAGGACCCTCGAAAAGACTGTACCCATTTCCGACGACCAGAGCCCCCTAAACCCCCTCCCCAACCTCCGCGGACCAAAGGCTATAGCCCACCGGCCTCGGTGAGTATTTCACGCGTTGCACCGCTGGGTATTTCTTGTTATTTTAGGGTAGGCCTCTGACCGTAGCCTCCCACGGGGCACACGAGGACCCTCGAAAAGACTGTACCCATTTCCGACGCTCCTCCCCAACCCCCGCAGACCAAAGGCTATATCCCACCGGCCTCATGACTATCACGCTGCGCTACTGGCATTTCTTGCCATTTTAGTGCAGTGCTGACCAGAGCCTCCCACTGGGCACACGAGACCTCGAAAAGACTGTACCCATTTCCGACCCACTGTGAGCCCCGAAACCCCTCCCCAACCCTCTGACCAAAGGCTATAGCCCACCCGTGACTATTTCACGCCACTGGGCATTTCTTGTACATTTTAGGGCAGGCTTCTGATCGAGCCTCCCACTGGGCACACGAGGACCTCGAAAAGACTCAGTACCCATTTCACCACCAGAGCCCCCAAACCCTCCCCCAACCCTCATGGATCAAAGGCTATAGACCACCGCCTCGGTGACTATTTCACGCTACCGCTGGGCATTTCTTGCCATTTTAGGGTAGGCTTGTGACCGAGCCTCCCACGGGCACACACGAGGACCCTCGAAAAGACTGTACTCCATTTCCGACGCCTCCCAAACCCCCCAACCTCTCCAAAGGACTATATAGCCCACCGCCTCACGACTATTTCCAGCGCACCATGGCATTTCTTGCCATTTTAGGCAGGCCTGACCGTAGCCTCCCACTGGGCACACGAGGACCTCGAAAAGACTGCACCCATTTCCCACCACCAGAGCCCCCGAACTCCTCCCAACCCCTGTGGCAAAGCACATAGCCCACCGACATCGGCGATTATTTCACGCTGCGCTGCTGGCATTTCTTGCCATTTTAGGCAGGCTTCTGACCAGAGCCTCCCACTGGCACACGAGACCCTCGAAAAGACTGTACCCATTTCTGACGCACCGAACCCCTCAAACCCCTCCCAACTCCTCATGGATCAAAGGCTATAGCCCACCGCCTGTGACTATTTCACGCTGCGCACTGGCATTTCTTGTAATTTTAGGGCAGGCTTGACCGTAGCCTCCCACTGGGCACACGAGACCTCGAAAAGACTGTACATATTTCCGACGACCTGAGAGCCCCTCAAACCCCTCCCCAACCCCCGCTGGACCAGGCTATAGCCCACCGGCCTGTGATTATTTCACGCTGTGTCATTGGCATTTCTTGTTATTTTAGGGTAGGCCTCTGACCGTAGCTCCCACGGGCACACGAGGACCTCGAAAAGACTGTACCCATTTCCGACGCAGCCCCCTATACGCCCTCCCCAACCCCCCACGACCAAAATCTATATCCCACCGCCTCGCATGACTATTTCACTAGCTGCGCCGCTGGACATTTCTTGCCATTTTACGGTAGGCTTTTGACCGTAGCCTCCCAATGGGCACACGAGGACCCTCGAAAAGACTCTACCCATTTCTGACGACCAGAACCCCCGAACCCCCCTCCCCAACCCCCGCGGACCAAAGGCTATAGACCACCGGCCTCGGCGACTATTTCACGCGATGCGCCGCTGGGCATTTCTTGCCATTTTAGGCCAGGCTTCTGACCGTAGCCTCCCACTGGGCACACGAGGACCCTCGAAAAGACTGTACCGATTTCCGACGCCCAGAGCGCCCGAACGCCCCTCCCCAACCCCCGCGGACCAAAATCTATAGCCCACCGGCCTCGGTGACTATTTCACGCGCTGCGCCGCTAGCCATTTCTTGCCATTTTAGGGCAGGCTTCTGACCGTAGCCTCCCACTGGGTACACGAGGACCCTCGAAAAGACTGTACCCATTTCCGACGACCAGAGCCCCCTAAACCCCCTCCCCAACCCCCGCGGACCAAAGGCTATAGCCCACCGGCCTCGGCGACTATTTGACGCGCTGCGCCGCTGGGTATTTCTTTTGATTTTAGGGCAGGCTTCGATCAGAGTTCTCCCACTGGCATACGAGACCTCGAAAAGACTGCACCCATTTCTCGACGCACTGAGCCCCTGAAACCCCTCTGGGCCAAAGGCTATAGCCCACCGCCCTTGCAGAATTAATTCACGCGCTGCGCTGGCATTTCTTGTCATTTTAGGGCAGGCTTCTGACTGTAGGCCTCCCACGGGCACACGAGGACCCTCAAAAGACTGCACCCATTTCTGACGCCCCTCCCAACCCCCGCACTAAAGCCTATATCCCACCGCCTCGGGCGATTATTTCACGAGTTGCGCCACTGGCATTTTCTTGCCATTTTAGGGCAGTGCCCCATCAGAGCCTCCCATCAAGCACACGAGGACCCTCAAAAGACTGTACCTATTTCTCACGACTGCAGACCCCGAAACCCCCTCCCAACCCCTCAAGGACCAAAGGTTATAGCCCACCGGCCTCATGATTATTTCACGCTATGCGCATGCTGACATTTCTCACATTTTAGGCAGGCTTTCACCGAGCCTCCCACCTGGGCACACGAGGACCTTTGAAAGACTGTACCCATTTCCGATGACCATAGCCCCCCAAACCCCTTCCCAACCCCGGGCGGACCAAAGGCTATAGCCCACTGCCTCAAGTGACTTATTTCTGGCTGCCCTGGCTGGTATTTCTTGCCATTTTAGGGCAGGCCTATTAACGTAGACTCCCACTGGGCCCACGAGGACCCTCGAAAAGACTGTAACCATTTACGACGCCCGTGAGCCCCGAACTTCCCTTACCCAACCCACGCTGGACCAAAGGCTATAGCCCACCGCCTCATGATTATTTCACGCCAAGGCCATGGGCATGTATTGCCATTTTAGGGCAGGCCTCTGACCGTAGCCTCCCACTGGGCGCACGAGGACCCTCGAAAAGACTGTACCTATTTCTGACGCCCAGAGCCCCCGAACTTCCCTCCCCAACCCCCGCGGGCCAAAGGCTATAGCCCACCGGCCTCGGTGACCATTTCACGCGCTGCGCCGCTGGGCATATCTTGCCATTTTAGCGCAGGCCTCTGACCGTAGCCTCCCACTGGGCACACGAGGACACTCGAAAAGACTGTACCCATTTCTGACGACCAGAACCCCCGAACCCCCCTCCCCAACCCCCGCGGACCAAAGGCTATAGACCACCGGCCTCGGCGACTATTTCACGCGATGCGCCGCTGGGCATTTTCACATTTTAGGGCAGGCTTGACCAGAGCCTCCCACCTGGGCACACGACGACCCTCGAAAAGACTGTACCCCATTTCACGACCACTGTAGCCTCAAACCCTCCCAACCCTCAAGGGACCAGTTATAGCCCACCGCCCTGTGACTATTTCACGCGCGCCTGTGGGATTTCTTGCCATTTTAGGGCAGGCCTCGACCGTAGCTTCCCATTGGGCACACGAGGACCTCGAAGACATATCCATTTCGACGCACTCAGAGCCCCTTAAACCCCTCCCAACCCTCACCAATGCTACATAGCCCACCGCCTCGTGACTATTTCCACGCTGGCCACTGGCATTTCTTGTCATTTTAGGTGCCTCCGACCGTAGCCTCCCACGCTGCACACAAGGACCCTCAAAAGATCAGACCCATTTCTCGACGCCCCTCCCCAACCCCCGCCGACCAAAGGCTATATCCCACCGGCCTCGGCGACTATTTCACGCACAGTAATCACTGCCATGCTTTTGCCATTTTAGGGTGTGTTCTGACCAGTAGCCTCCCATCGGGCACACGAGACCCTCGAAATACCATACCCATTTCCGACCCACTGTGAGCCCCCCAAACCCTCCCAACCCCTCAAGGGCCAAGCACATAGCCCAATCGCCCTGTGACTAATTCCACGCGCTGCGCCTACTGGTATTTCTTGTCATTTCTGGCAGGCCTGACAATCAGAGCCTCCCACGGGCACACGAGGACCCTCGAAAAGACTGTACCCATTTCTCGACGCCCCTCCCCAACCCCCGCAGCCCAAAGCCTATATCCCACCGGCCCCATGACTATTTCACTGAGTTGCGCCTACTGGCATTTCTTGCCACCTTAGGGCAGGCCCCTGACCGTAGCCTCGCACTGGGGACACGAGGAGCCTAGAAAAGACTGTACCTATTTCACATCACCAGACCTTAAACCCCTCCCAACCTCATGGACTAAAGGCTATAGCCCACCGCCTCGCGACTATTTCACGCTGGCCATGCCTGCTTGACATTTCATTTTAGGGCAGGCTTTCTCACCGAGCCTCCCACTGGGCACACGAGACCTTCAAAAGACTGTACCCATTTCTCACCACCATAGCCCTTAAACCCTTCCCCAACCCCCGCGGACCAAAGGCTATAGCCCACCGCCTCAAGTGATTATTTCCGCACGCCACATTATTTTTGCCATTTTAGGCAGGCCTCTGACCAGAGCCTCCCACTGGGCACACGAGACCCCTCGAAAAGACTCACCCATTTTCGACGCCTGTGAGCCCCAACTTCCCTCCCCAACCCCCATGACTCAAAGGCTATAGCCCACCGCCTCATGACTTATTTCACGCACTGCGTCATGGGCATGTATATCCATTTTAGGCAGGCCTGACCGTAGCCTCCCACTGGGCGAGGACCCTCGAAAAGACTCAGTACCTATTTCTCGACGCCCAGAGCCCCTTAACTTCCTCCCAACTTCATGGCAAAGGTTATACCCCACCGCCTCGGTGCTATTTCACGATGCGCCCGCTGGGCATATCTTGCCATTTTAGCGCAGCTCTGACCGTAGCCTCCCATCGGGCACACGAGACACCTCGAAAAGACTGTACCCATTTCTAACGCACTAGAACCCCCAACCCCTCCTCAACCCCATCTGACCAAAGTGGCCCACCGCCCTTGAGACTATTTCACGCGATGCGCCATTGGCATTTCTTGTCATTTTAGGGCAGGCCTCGACCGTAGCCTCCCATCACACGAGGACCCTCGAAAATATCAGTAGCCATTTCCGACGCACCAGAGCCCCTCAAACCCCCTCCCAACCCCTGCTGAGCATATTATAGCCCACCGCCTCGGTGACTATTTTACGCTGCGCCATTGGGATTTCACATTTTAGGGCAGGCCTCTGACCGTAGCCTCCCACTGGACACACGAGGACCCTCAAAAGATCAGACCCATTTTCTGACGCCTGAGCCCCCGAACTTCCTCCCAAACCCCATGACTGGGCACTATAGCCCACCGCCTGCTGACTATTTCACGCTGCTGCCTCGCTGGGCATGTATTGCTGCTTTAGGCAGGCGCCCACCTGTAGCCTCCCACTGGGCAGACGAGGTCCCTCGAAAAGACTGTACCTATTTCTGACGCCCAGAGCCCCCGAACTTCCTCGCCAACCCCTCACCAAAGGCTATACCCACCGCCCTATACATTTCATCGCTGCCATCAAGCATATCTTGCCATTTTAGCGCAGGCCTCTGACCGTAGCCTCCCACTGGGCACACGAGGACACTCGAAAAGACTGTACCCATTTCTAACGACCAGAACCCCCGAACCCCCCTCCTCAACCCCCGCGGACCAAAGGCTATAGCCCACCGGCCTCGGAGACTATTTCACGCGATGCGCCGCTGGGCATTTCTTGTCATTTTAGGGCAGGCTTCTGACCGTAGCCTCCCACTGGGCACACGAGGACCCTCGAAAAGACTGTAGCCATTTCCGACGACCAGAGCCCCCGAAACCCCCTCCCCAACCCCCGCGGAGCAAAGGCTATAGCCCACCGGCCTCGGTGACTATTTCACGCGCTGCGCCGCTGGGGATTTCTTGCCATTTTAGGGCAGGCCTCTGACCGTAGCCTCCCACTGGGCACACGAGGACCCTCGAAAAGACTGTACCCATTTCCGACGCCCGGAGCCCCCGAGCGCCCCTCCCCAACCCCCGCGGACAAAAATCTATAGCCCACCGGTCTCGGCGACTATTTCACGTGTTGCGCCGCTGGACATTTCTAGCCATTTTAGGGCATGCTTCTGACCGTAGCCTCCCACTGGGCACACGAGGACCCTCGAAAAGACTGTACCCATTTCCGACGATGAGAGCCCCCGAAACACCCTCCCCAACCCCCGCGGACCAAAGGCTATAGCCCACTGGCCTCGATGACTATTTCACGCGGTGCGCCGCTGGTCATTTCTTGCCATTTTAGGGCAGGCCTCTGACCGTAGCCTCCCACTGGGCACACGAGGACCCTCGAAAAGACTGTACCCATTTCCGATGCCCAGAGCACCAGAACTTCCCTCCCCAACCCCCTCGGACAAAAGGCTATAGCCCACTGGCCTCGGCGACTATTTCACGCGCTGCGCCGCTGTGCATTTCTTGCCATTTTAGGGTAGGCCTCTGACCGTAGCCTCCCACTGGGCACACGAGGACCCTCGAAAAGACTGTACCCATTTCCGGCGACCAGAGCCCCCGAAACACCCTCCCCAACCCCCGCGGACCAAAGGCTATAGCCCACCGGCCTCGGTGACTATTTCACGCGCTGCGCTGCTGGGCATTTCTTACCATTTTAGCGCAGGCCTCTGACCGTAGCCTCCCACTGGGCACACGAGGACCCTAGTAAAGGCTGTACCCATTTCCGATGACCAGAGCCCCCGAAACCCCCTCCCCAACCCCCGCGGACCAAAGGCTATAGCCCACCGGCCTCGGTGACTATTTCACGCGCTGCGCCGCTGGGTATTTCTTGCCATTTTCAAGCAGTGCTTGACCGTAGCCTTCCACCGGGCATGTGGAGGACCCTTGAAAATTCTGTACCCATTATCACGACTGAGCCCTTAAACCCCCTCCAACCCTCATGGGACCAAAGTTATAGCCCACCGCCTCGTGACTATTTCACGATCTGGCCATTGCAGTATTTTTGCCATTTTAGGCAGGCCTCACTGCACTCCTCCCACTCACACGAGGATCCTCGGGCTGTACCCATTTCCGACCAGAGCCCCCGAACCCCTCCCAACCCCCATGACCAAAGGCTATGGCCCACTGCCCTTGGTGACTATTTCCCGCCACTGGGCATGTCTTGCCATTTTAGGGCAGTGCCTGACCGTAGCCTCCCATCGGGCACACGAGGACCTCAAAAGACTGTACTCCATTTCCTGACGCACTGAGCCCTCAAACCCCTCCCAACCCCCTGGGCCAGAGGCTATAGCCCACCGCCTGCAAGTGATTATTTCACGCACACCATTGGACATTTCTTGCCATTTTCGCGCAGGCTTCTGACCGTAGCCTCCCACTGGGCACATGAGGACCCTCATAAAGACTGTACCCATTTCCGACGACCAGAGCCCTGTAACGCCCTCCCAACCCTCATGGACCAAAGGCTATAGCCCAACGGCCCAAAGGACTATTTCCTGTTGCGCTGGGCTGGCATTTCTTGCCATTTTAGGCAGGCCTCGACTGTAGCCTCCCACTGGCACACGAGGACCTCAAAAGACTCAGACCCATTTCCTACGACACCAGAGCCCCCGAAACCCCTCCCAACCCCTCATGGACCAAAGGCTATAGCCCACCGTCCCCTAGAATTATTTCCGCGCTACTGGCATTTCTTGCCATTTTAGGGCAGCCCTCTGACCGTAGGCTCCCACTGGGTACACGAGGACCCTAGAAAAGACTGTTCCAATTTCGGCCGCACAGAGCCGCCGAACGCCCCTCCCCAACCCCCGCAGAGCAAAGGCTATATCCCACCGGCCTCATGATTATTTCACGCTGCCACATTGGCATGTCTCACATTTTAGGGCAGGCTTCTAACCGTAGCCTCCCACTGGGCACACGAGGACCCTCAAAAAGACTGTACCCATTTCCGACGACTAGAGCCCCCGAAACCCCCTCCCCAACCCCCGCGGACCAAAGGCTATAGCCCACCGTCCTCGGTAACTATTTCCAGCGCTGCGCCGCTGGGCATTTCTTGCCATTTTAAGGCAGCCCTCTGACCGTAGGCTCCCACTGGGTACACGAGTACCCTAGAAAAGACTGTTCCAATTTTGGCCGCCCAGAGCCGCCGAACGCCCCTCCCCAACTCCCGCGGAGCAAAGGCTATATCCCACCGGCCTCGGCGACTATTTCACGCGCCGCGCCGCTGGGCATGTCTTGCCATTTTAGGGCAGGCTTCTAACCGTAGCCTCCCACTGGGTACACGAGGACCCTCGAAAAGACCGTACCCATTTCCGACAACCAGAGCCCCCGAAACACCTTCCCCAACCCCTGCGGACCAAAGGCTATAGCCCACCGCCCTCGGTGACTATTTGACGCGCTGCGCCGCTGGGCATTTCTTGTCATTTTAGGGCAGGCCTCTGACCGTAGCCTCCCATGGGGCGCACGAGGACCCTCGAAAAGACTGTACCCATTTCCGTCACCCAGAGCCCCCGAACGCCCCTCCCCAACCCCCGCGGGCCAAAGGCTATAGCCCACCGGCCTCGGCGACTATTTCACACGATACGCCGCTGGACATTTCTTTCCATTTTAGGGCAGGCTTCTGACCGTAGCCTCCCACTGGGCACATGAGGACCCTCAAAAAGACTGTACCCATTTCTGACGCCCAGAGCCCCAGAACGCCCCTCCCCACCCCCACGGACCAAAGGCTATAGCCCACCGGCCTCGACGACTATTTCGCACGCTTCATCGCTGGGCATTTCTTGCCCTTTTAGGGCAGCCCTCTGACCGTAGCCTCCCACTGGGCACACGAGGACCCTCGAAAAGACTGTACCCATTTCCGACGACCAGAGCCCCCGAAGCCCCCTCCCCAACCCCCACGGACCAAAGGTTATAGCCCACCGGCCTCGGTCACTATTTCACGCGCTGCGCCGCTGGGTATTTCTTGCCATTTTAGGGCAGGCCTCTAACCGTAGCCTCCCACTAGGCACACGAGGACCCTCGAAAAGACTGTACCCATTTCCCAGCCTGTGAGCCCCGAACGCCTTCCCAACCCCTCGAACCAAAGGTTATAGCCTCATGATTATTCCACTGCACTGGCATGTCTTGCCATTTTAGGCAGGCTTCTGACCAGTAGCCTCCCATCGGGCACACATGAGGACCTCGAAAAGACTGACCCATTTCGACGCCTGAGCCCTGCAACGCCCCTCCCCACCCCCACGGACCAAAGGCTATAGCCCACCGGCCTCGACGACTATTTCGCACGCTTCATCGCTGGGCATTTCTTGCCCTTTTAGGGCAGCCCTCTGACCGTAGCCTCCCACTGGGCACACGAGGACCCTCGAAAAGACTGTACCCATTTCCGACGACCAAAGCCCCCGAAACGCCCTCCCCAACCCCCACGGACCAAAGGTTATAGCCCACCGGCCTCAGTCACTATTTCACGCGCTGCGCCGCTGGGCATTTCTTGCCATTTTAGGGCAGGCCTCTAACCGTAGCCTCCCACTGGGCACACGAGGACCCTCGAAAAGACTGTACCCATTTCCGACGCCCAGCGCCCCCGAACGCCCCTCCCCAACCCCCGCGGACCAAAAGCTATAGCCCACCGGCCTCACGATTATTTAACGGTTGCGCTGACATTTCTTGCCTTTTTAGGGCAGGCTTCTGACCGTAGCCTCCCACTGGGCACGCGAGAACCCTCGATAAGACTGTACCCATTTCCGACGCCCAGAGCCCCCGAACGCCCTCCCAACCCCTCATGGACTAAACGCTATAGCCCACCGCCTCGGGCGACTATTTAACGTGTTGCGCCAAATTTCTTGCCATTTTAGGGCAAGCTTGACCAGAGCCTCCCACTGCACACGAGGACCTCAAAAGACTGTACCCATTTCCCGACGCCCAGACCCCGAACGCCTCCCAACCCCGCTGACCAAAAAGCTATAGCCCACCGGCCTCGGCGACTATTTAACGTGCTGCGCCGCTGGACACTTCTTGCCTTTTTAGGGCAGGCTTCTGACCGTAGCCTGCCACTGGGCACACGAGGACCCTCGAAAAGACTGTACCCATTTCCCAAGCCCAGAGCCCCCGAACGCCCCTTCCCAAGCCCCGCGAAGAAAAGGCTATAGCCTCGGCGACTATTCCACGCGCTGCGCCGCTGGGCATGTCTTGCCATTTTAGGGCAGGCTTCTGACCGTAGCCTCCCACTGGGCACACAAGGACCCTCGAAAAGACCGTACCCATTTCCGACGCCCAGAGCCCTGTAACGCCCTCCCAACCTCATGGACCAAAGCGTTATAGCCCACCGCCTCGACGATTATTTCAAGACGCTGCATCACATTTTGCCCTTTTAGGCAGCCCTCTGAACGTAGCCTCCCATCCGGGCACACGAGGACCCTCGAAAGACTGTACCCATTTGATGCCCAGCCCTGTAACCCCTCCCCAAACCCCCGGGACCAAAGGCAATATCCCACCGCCTTGGGCGATTATTTCACGCCACTTGCGCCACTGGGCATGTCTTGTTATTCTCACGGGCAGGCTCTGACTGAGCCTCCCACCGGACACATGAGGACCCTCAAAATGTACCCATTTCGACGCCCAGAGCCCTGTAACGCCTCCCACCCCCACGGACCAAAGGCTATAGCCCACCGCCTCGATGACTATTTCAAGACGCTTCATCACAGGCATTTCTTGCCCTTAGGCAGCCCTCTTGACCGTAGCTCTCCCACTGCACACACGAGGACCTCAAAAGACTGCACCCATTTCCGACGACCAGAGCCCCCGAAACCCCTTCCCCAACCCCCACGGACCAAAGGTTATAGCCCACCGGCCTCGGTCACAATTTCACGGGCTGCGCCGCTGGGCATTTCTTGCCATTTTAGGGCAGGCCTCTAACCGTAGCCTCCCACTAGGCACACGAGGACCCTCGAAAAGACTGTGCCCATTTCCCAAGCCCAGAGCCCCCGAACGCCCCTTCCCAAGCCCCGCGAACCAAAGGCTATTATAGCCTCATGATTATTCCACGCTGCAAGCGCTTGGGCATGTCTTGCCATTTTAGTGGCAGGCTTCCTGATCAGAGCCTCCCATCTGGGCACACAAGGACCTCGAAAGACTGCACTCATTTCCGACGCCTGAGCCCTCAGAACGCCCCTCCCCAACCCCGACCAAAGGTTATAGCCCACCGGCCTCGACGACTATTTCTCACGCTGCATCGCTGGGCATTTCTTGCCCTATTAGGGCAGCCCTCTGACCGTAGCCTCCTACTGGGCACACGAGGACCCTCGAAAAGACTGTACCCATTTCCGATGCCCAGAGCCCAGGAACCCCCCTCCCCAACCCTCGCGGACCAAAGGCTATAGCCCACCGGCCTCGGCGACTATTTCACGTGCCTGGCTGTATGTCTTGCCATTCTACAGCAGGCTTCTGACCGTAGCCTCCCACTGGGCACATGAGGACCCTCAAAAAGACTGTACCCATTTCTGACGCCCAGAGCCCCAGAACGCCCCTCCCCACCCCCACGGACCAAAGGCTATAGCCCACCGGCCTCGACGACTATTTCAAACGCTTTCATCACAGGCATTTCTTGCCCTTTTTAGCAGGCTCTGACCGTAGCCTCCCACTGGGCACACGAGGACACCAAAAGACTGACCCATTTCCATACCTGAGCCCCAAACCCCTCCCAACCCCTCATGGACTAAAGGTTATAGCCCACCTGCCTCGACGACTATTTCTCAGACGCTGCATCGCTGGCATTTCTTGCCCTTTAGGGCAGCCCTTGAACGTAGCCTCCCATCTGGGCACACGAGGACCAAAAGACTGTACCCATTTCTGATGCCTGAGCCCTGTAACCCTCCCAACCCCGCTGACCAAAGTGCTATAGCCCACCGCCCTGCATGACTATTTCACGCTACTGCGCCCACTGGGCATGTCTTGTTATTCTACGCAGGCTTGACCGTAGCCTCCCACCTGGACACATGAGGACCCTCGAAAATGACCCATTTCGACGCCTGTGAGCCCTGCACCAGACCCCACCCCCCACGGACCAAAGGCTATAGCCCACCGCCTCGACGACTATTTCCTCAAGACGCTCATCACATTTCTTGCCCTTTAGGGCAGCCTCTGACCGTAGCCTCCCATCAAGCACACACGAGGACCCTCGAAAGATCACTCCATTTCACCACCAGAGCCCCAAACCCTCCCAACCCCACGGACCAAAGGTTATAGCCCACTGCCTCGGGTCACACTTTCACGGGTTGCGCCTGGCATTTCTTGCCATTTTAGGGCAGGCCTCTAACCGTAGCCTCCCACTAGGCACACGAGGACCCTCGAAAAGACTGTACCCATTTCCCAAGCCCAGAGCCCCCGAACGCCCCTTCCCAAGCCCCGCGAACCAAAGGCTATAGCCTCGGCGACTATTCCACGCGCTGCGCCGCTGGGCATGTCTTGCCATTTTAGGGCAGGCTTCTGACCGTAGCCTCCCACTGGGCACACAAGGACCCTCGAAAAGACCGTACCCATTTCCGACGCCCAGAGCCCCAGAACGCCCCTCCCCAACCCCCGCGGACCAAAGGTTATAGCCCACCGGCCTCGACGACTATTTCTCACGCTGCATCGCTGGGCATTTCTTGCCCTATTAGGGCAGCCCTCTGACCGTAGCCTCCTACTGGGCACACGAGGACCCTCGAAAAGACTGTACCCATTTCCGATGCCCAGAGCCCTGTGAAACCCTCCCAACCCCTCATGGACCAAAGGCTATAGCCCACCTGCCTCCCATGACTATTTCACGCCATGCGGCTGGGCATGTCTTGCCATTCCCACGGCAGTGCTTGACCAGAGCCTCCCACCGGGCACATGAGGACCTCAAAGATCAGACCATTTCTGACGCCCAGAGCCCCAGAACGCCCCTCCCCACCCCCACGGACCAAAGGCTATAGCCCACCGGCCTCGACGACTATTTCGCACGCTTCATCGCTGGGCATTTCTTGCCCTTTTAGGGCAGGCCTCTGACCGTAGCCTCCCACTGGGCACACGAGGACACTCGAAAAGACTGTACCCATTTCCGATACCCAGAGCCCCCGAAACCCCCTCCCCAACCCCCGCGGACCAAAGGTTATAGCCCACCGGCCTCGGTGACTATTTCACGCGCTGCGCCGCTGGATATTTCTTGCCATTTTAGGGCAGGCTTCTGACCGTAGCCTCCCACTGGGCACATGAGGACCCTCGAAAAGACTGTACCCATTTCTGACGCCCAGAGCCCCAGAACGCCCCTCCCCACCCCCACGGACCAAAGGCTATAGCCCACCGGCCTCGACGACTATTTAACGTGCTGCGCCGCAGGACATTTCTTGCCTTTTTAGGGCAGGCTTCTGACCGTAGCCTCCCACTGGGCACACGAGGACCCTCGAAAAGACTGTACCCATTTCCGACAACCAGAACCCCCGAAACCCCCTCCTCATGACCAAAGGTTATAGCCCACCGCCTGTGACTTATTTCACGCGCTGCGCTGGCTGGGCATTTCTTGCCCTTTTAGGGCAGGCCTCAACTGTAGCCTCCCAATCGGCACACGAGGACCTCGAAAAGACTGTACCCATTTCCTGTGCCCAGAGCCCCGAACGCCCTTCCCAACCCCTCACAACCAGGTTATAGCCTCGCGACTATTCCACGACTGCGCTACTGGCATGTCTTGCCATTTTTAGGGCAGGCTTCTGATCAGAGCCTCCCACTGGGCACACAAGGACCCTCGAAAAGACCGTACCCATTTCCGACGCCCAGAGCCCCAGAACGCCCCTCCCCAACCCCCGCGGACCAAAGTTTATAGCCCACCGGCCTCGACGACTATTTCTCACGCTGCATCGCTGGGCATTTCTTGCCCTTTTAGGGCAGCCCTCTGACCGTAGCCTCCTACTGGGCACACGAGGACACTCGAAAAGACTGTACCCATTTCCGATGCCCAGAGCCCTGTAAACCCCTCCCAACCCCTCATGGACCACATAGCCCACCGCCTCGTGACTATTTCACGCTACTGTGGCATGTCTTGCCATTTTAGGGCAGGCTTCTGACCGTAGCCTCCCACTGGGCGCACGATGACCTTCGAAAAGACTTTACCCATTTCTGACGGACAGAGCCCCCGAACCCCCCTCCCCACCCCCCGCGGACCAAAGGCTATAGCCCACCGGCCTCGACGACTATTTCGCACGCTGCATCGCTGGGTATTTCTTACCCTTTTAGGGCAGCCCTCTGACCGTAGCCTTCCACTGGGCACACGAGGATACTCGAAAAGACTGTACCCATTTCCGATGCCCAGAGCCCCCCAACCCCCCTCCCCAACCCCCGCGGACCACAGGCTATAGCCCACCGGCCGCCGCGACTATTTCCACGCTTGGCCATGGCATTACTTGCCATTTTATGGAAGGCTTCTGACCGTAGTCACCCACTGGGCACACGAGGACCCTCGAAAAGACTGTACCCATTTCCGACGCCCAGAGCCCCCGAACGCCCCTCCCCAACCCCCGCGGACCAAAAGCTATAGCCCACCGGCCTCGGCGACTATTTAACGTGCTGCGCCGCTGGACATTTCTTGCCTTTTTAGGGCAGGCTTCTAACCGTAGCCTCCCACTGGGCACACGAGGACCCTCGAAAAGACTGTACCCATTTCCGACGACCATAGCCACCGAAACCCCCTCCCCCGCGGAACAAAGCTTATAGCCCACCGGCCTCGGTCACTATTTCACGCGCTGCGCCGCTGGGCATTTCTTGCCATTTTAGGGCAGGCCTCTAACCGTAGCCTCCCACTGGGCACACGAGGACCCTCGAAAAGACTGTACCCATTTCCCAGGCCCAGAGCCCCCGAACGCCCCTCCCCAACCCCCGCGGACCAAAGGCTATAGCCCACCGGCCTCGGCGACTATTCCACGCGCTACGCCGCTGGGCATGTCTTGCCATTTTATGGCAGGCTTCTGACCGTAGCCTCCCACTGGGCACACAAGGACCCTCGAAAAGACCGTACCCATTTCCGACGCCCAGAGCCCTGTAACGCCCTCCCCAACCCTCATGGACCAGGCTATAGCCCACCGCCTCAACGACTATTTCAAGACGCTACATCGCTACATTTCTTGCCCTTTAGGGCAACCTCTGACCGTAGCCTCCTACTGGTCACACGAGACCCTCAAAGACTGTACCCATTTCCGATGCCCAGAGCCCCAGAACCCCCCTCCCCAACCCCTGCGGATCAGAGGCTATAGCCCACCGGCCTCGGCGACTATTTCACGCGCTGCGCCGCTGGGCATGTCTTCCCATTTTAGGGCAGGCTTCTGACCGTAGCCTCCCACTGGGCACATGAGGATCCTCGAAAAGACTGTACCCATTTCTGATGCCCAGAACCCCCGAACCCCCCTCCCCAACCCCAGCGGACCAAAAGCTATAGCCCACCGGCCTCGGCAACTATTTCACGCGCTGGGCCGCTGGGTATTTCTTGCCATTTTTGGGCAGGCCTCTGACCGTAGTCTCCCACTGGGTGTAGGAGGACCCTCGAAAAGACTGTACCCATTTTTGACGCCGAGAGCCCCCGAACGCCCCTCCCCAACCCCCGCGGACCAAAGGCTATAGCCCACCGGCCTCGGCGACTATTTCACGTGCTGCGCCGCTGGATATTTCTTGCCATTTTAGGGCAGGCTTCTGACTGTAGCCTCCCACTGGGCACACAAGGACCCTCGAAAAGACTGTACCCATTTCCGACGACCAGAGCCACCGAAACCCCCTCCCCCGCGGAACAAAGCTTATAGCCCACCGGCCTCGGTCACTATTTCACGCCACTACTGGGCATTTCTTGCCATTTTAGGGCAGGCCTCTAATCAGTAGCCTCCCACTGGGCACACGAGGACCTCAAAAGACTCAGACTCCATTTCCTGTGCCCAGAGCCCCGAACGCCTCCCAACCAGCTTATAGCCCCTCACCCATCGCGATTATTCCACGCCACTGGGCATGTTCACATTTTATGGCAGGCTTGACCGAGCCTCCCACTGGGCACACAAGGACCTCGAAAGACTGCACCCATTTCCGACGCCCAGAGCCCTGTAACGCCCCTCCCAACCCTCATGGACCAAAGGCTATAGCCCACTGCCTCAACGACTATTTCAGACGCCACATCGCTGGCATTTCTTGCCCTTTAGGCAACCTCCGACCGTAGCCTCCCATCTGTCACACGAGGACCTCGAAAAGACTCAGACCCATTTCCGATGCCCAGAGCCCCGTAACCCCTCCCCAACCCCTCATGATCGAGGCTATAGCCCACCGCCTCGACTATTTCACGCGCTGCGCCGCTGGGCATGTCTTCCCATTTTAGGGCAGGCTTCTGACCGTAGCCTCCCACTGGGCACATGAGGATCCTCGAAAAGACTGTACCCATTTCATGCTCAACCCCGAACCCCCTCCCAACCTCCTGCCGACTAAAAAGCTATAGCCCACTGCCTTAAGAATTATTTCACGCTACCGGGTCACAGTATTTTTGCCATTTTGGCAGGCTTGACCGTAGTCTCCCACTCGGGTGGAGGACCCTAAAAGACTGTACCCATTTTTGACGCCGAGAGCCCCGAACGCCCTCCCCAACCCCCATGACCAAAGGTTATAGCCCACCGCCCCATGACTATTTCACGTGGCGCTTGGATATTTCTTGCCATTTTAGGGCAAGCCTGATCGAGCCTCCCACGGGCACACAAGGACCCTCGAAAAGATCTGTACTCCATTTCACGCACTGAGCCACCAAACCCCTCCCAAACCCTCTGACACAGCAGTTATAGCCCACCGGCCTCGGTGACTATTTCACGCGCTGCGCTGCTGGGCATGTCTTGCCATTTTAGGGCAGGCTTCTGACCGTAGCCTCCCACTGGGCACACGAGGACCCTCGAAAAGACTGTACCCTTTTCTGATGCCCAGAGCCCCGGAACACCCCTCCCCACCCCCCGCGGACCAAAGGCTATAGCCCACCTACGCCTCGCGACTATTTCACGCGCAATCAGAAGGCATTTCTTGCCATTTTAGGGCAGGCCTCTGACCGTAGGCTCCCACTGAGCACACGAGGACCCTCGAAAAGACTGTACCTATTTCTGACGCCCAGAACCCCCGAACCCCCATCCCCAACCCACGCGGACCAAAGACTATAGCCAACCGGCCTACGCGACCTATTTGCGCGCTGCGCTGCTTGGCATTTCTTGCCATTTTAGGGCAGGCCTCTGACCGTAGCCTCTCACTGGGCACACAAGGAACCTTGAAAAGACTGTACCCATTTCTGACGCCTGTAACCCCGAACCCTCCCCAACCTCAACAAAGGTCAGAGCCACGGCATCGCAACTATTTCACGTGCTGCGCCGCGGTTGATTTCTTACCATTTTAGGGCAGGCGTCTGACCGTAGCCTCCCACTGGGCACACGAGGACCATAAAAAAGATTTTACCTATTTCGATGCCTGAGCCCCGAACCCCCCCAACCCTCATGACCAAAGGCTATAGCCCACCGGCCTCTCAGACGATTTCACGCGGCCACGCTCAGGCATTTTTGCCATTTTATGGCAGGCCTCCTGATCAGCCTCCCACCGGGCACACGAGGACCCTCAAAAGATCAGACCCATTTCGATACCTGTAGCGCCCAACCTCTCTCCCCAACCCTCATGACTAAAGGCTATAGCCCACTGCCTATGATTATTTCACGCCATTGCGCACTTGGGTATTTCTTTCCATTTTAGAACAGGTTTCTGACCGTAGCCTCCCATCACACGAGGACCCTCAAAACACTGAAGCATTTTGATGCCTAGAGCCCTGTAACCCCTTCACCAACACCATGAGCAAAGGCTATAGCCCACCGCCCAGCGACTATTTCACAGACTGCATTGTAGGCATTTCTTGCCCTTTAGTAGCAGGCTCGATCAGAGCCTCAAGACTGGGCACACGAGGCCCCTCAAAAGACTGTGACTCCATTTCCCATGACCAGAGCCCCGAACCCCCACCCCAACCTCCACGGACCATATAGCCCACCTGCTCGCATGATTATTTCACGCGGCCACTGGTATTTCTTGCCATTTTAGGCAGTGCTTCCTGACCGTAGCCTCCCACTGGGCCCACGAGGACTCTAAAATGACTCACCCATTTCGACGCCTGAGCTCGCGAACCCTCCCCAACCTCTCAAGGGACCAAACGCTATAACCCACCGGCCTTGAGACTATTTCAAGGCTGCTACCAAGGGGTATTTCTTGCCTTTAGGCAGCCCTCCACCGAGGGCTCCCATCGAGCACATGAGGCCCCTAAAAAGAGTAGACCCATTTCCGTGCCTGTAATCCCCGAACCCCCCTCCCGAACCCCCGTGGAACAGACGCTATAGACCAACCGCCCCGCGACTATTTCTGCACTGCGTCATTGGCATTTCTTGCCCTTTAGTATGTGCCTCTGACCGTAGGCTCCCACTGAGCACATGAGGCCCCTAAAAAAGACTAGACCCATTTTTGAAGCCCAGAGTCCCCGAACCCCCGTGGAACAGACGCTATAGCCTAAAATGGCAAGAAATGCCCAGCGGCACAGTGCATGAAATAGTCGCCGGGGCCTCTGACCGTAACCTCCCACTGGGCACACGAGAACCATCGAAAAGACTGTACCCATTTCCAATGCCCAGAACCCCCGAACCCCCGTCCCCAACCCCCGCGGACTAAAGGCTATAGCCCACCGGCCCCGGCGACTATTTAATGCGCTGCGCCGCTGGGTATTTCTTTCCATTTTAGGGCAGTTTCTGACCGTAGCCTCCCACTGGGCACACGAGGACCCTCGAGAAAAGACTGTACCCATTTCCGACGCCCAGAGCCCCCGAACCCCCCTCCCCAACCCCCGCGGACCAAAGGCTATAACCCACTGTGAGATTATTTCAAGCTACTGCTGGTAATTTCTTGCCTTTAGGCAGGCCTCGACCAGAGCCTCAGACCGGGCACGCAACGCCCCTCAAAAAGACTGTACCCATTTCTGACGCCCAGAGCCCCCGAACCCCCCTCTCCAACCCCCGCG
This sequence comes from Citropsis articulata, assembly GCA_030449925.1. Classification (NCBI taxonomy): domain Eukaryota; kingdom Viridiplantae; phylum Streptophyta; class Magnoliopsida; order Sapindales; family Rutaceae; genus Citropsis; species Citropsis articulata. The sequence continues at coordinate 176,356 of JASUUH010000144.1, read as the reverse complement.
GACCAAAGGCTATAACCCACCGGGCTCGGAGACTACTGGGCATTTCTTGTCTTTTTAGGGCAGGCCTCTGACCGTAGGCTCTCACTAAGGACATGAGGCCCCTAACCAAGAGTAGACCCATTGCCGATGCCCAAAGTCCCCGAACCCCCCTCCCGAACCCCCGTGGAACAGACGCTATTGCCCACCGGCCCCGGCGACTATTTCGTGCACTGCGCCGCTGGGCATTTCTTGCCCTTTTAGGGCAGGCCTCTGACCGTAACTTTCCACTGGGCACACGAGGACCCTCGAAAAGACTGTACCCATTTCCGACGCCCAGAGCCCCCGAACCCCCCTCCCCAACCCCCGCGGACCAAAGGCTACAACCCACCAGGACATCACACAAGTATTTCTTGCCTTTTTAGGCAGGCTCGATCAGTAGCCTCAGACCGGGCACGCAACGCCTCAAACGACTGCACCCATTTCTCGACGCCTGAGCCCCCAACCCTCTCCAACCCCCGCGGACCAAAGGATATAACCCACCGGGCTCGGACACTACAGGGCATTTCTTGCATTTTTAGGGCAGGCCTCTGACCGTAGGCTCTCACTAAGGACATGAGGCCCCGAACCAAGAGTAGACCCATTGCCGATGCCCAAAGTCCCCGAACCCCCCACCCGAACCCCCGGGGAACAGACGCGATTGCCCACCGGCCCATGACTATTTCAGTGCATCACACACAGGCATTTCTTGCCCTTTTAGGGCAGGCCTCTGACCGTAACTTTCCACTGGGCACACGAGGACCCTCGAAAAGACTGTACACATTTCCGACGCCCAGAGCCACCGAACCCCCCTCCCCAACCCCCGCGGACCAAAGGCTATAGCCCACCGGCCTCGGTGACTATTTCACGGGCTGCGCCGCTGGGTATTTCTTGCCATTTTAGGGCAGTGTGCCTGGTCAGATCCTCCCACCTGGCACACGAGGACCCTCGAAGACTGTACCCATTGATGCCTAGAGCCCTGTAACCTCCTCCCGAACCCCTCATGACCAGCATAGCCCACCGCCTCGGCGACTTATTTCAAGGCTGATCGCTAGGCGCTTCTTGCCATTTTAGGCTAACCTCTGACCAGATCTCAAGACTGGGCACGCGACGCCCCTAAAAAGACTGCATCTATTTCCGACGCCTGTGAGCCACCGAACCCTCCCAACCCTCATGGACTAAAGGCTATAGCCCACCGGCCTGGTGACTATTTCACGGCTGCGCTACTGGTATTTTTGCCATTTTAGGCAGCTTCGTCAGATCCTCCCACTGGCACACGAGGACCTCGAAAAGACCCCATTTTCATGCCCAGAGCCCCGTAACCTCCTCCCGAACTCTCATGGACCAAAGGCTTATAGCCCACCCTCGGCGACTATTTCCAACTGCATCGCTAGGCGCTCTTGCCATTTTAGGGCTAGCTCTGATCAGATCTCAGACTGGCACGCGACGCCCCTAAAAAGACCGTACCCATATCCGACGCCCAGAGCCACCGAACCCCCACCCCAACCTCATGGACAAAGGCTATAGCCCACTGCCTGCTGTTTATTTCACGCTGCCATTGGCATTTCTTGTTATTTTAGGTAGGCTTGACCGTAGCCTCCCACCTGACACACGAGACCCTCAAATGACTGTACTCCATTTCCGCCCAGAGCTCCTAGAACCCCTCCCAAACCCCCACCGACCAACGGCTACAACTTGCGCCAAGGCCATGTATTTCTTGCCTTTAGGGCAGGCCTTGACCGTAGGCCTCAGATCATGCCATGACACCACTCAAAAAGACCGTACCCATTTCCGACCCCAGTAACCCCGACCCTCCCCCAACCCTCATGGACACAAAGGCTATAGCCCACCGCCTCGTGACTATTTCACGTGTCACCATTGGTATTTCTTGCCCTTTTAGTAGGCTCTGTCAGCCTCGCACTGGGCACGCGACGCCACTCAAAAAGACTGTACCCATTTCGGACGCCCAGAGCCCCCGAACCCCCCTCCCCAACCCCCGCGGACCAAAGGCTATACTCCACCGGCCTCGGCGACTATTTCACGCGCTGCGCCGCTGGGCATTTCTTACCATTTTAGGGCAGGCTTCTGACCGTAGCCTCCCACTGGGCACATGAGGACCCTCAAAATGACTGTACCCATTTCCGACGCCCAAAGCCCCCGAACCCCCCTCGCCAAACCCCGCGGAAAAAAGGCTATAACCCACCGGGCACCGAGAATATTTCGCGAGCTGCGCCGCGGGGTATTTCTTGCCGTTTTAGGGCAGGCCTCTGACCGTAGGTTCCCACTGAGCACATGAGGCCACTAAAAAAGACTAGACCCATTTCTAATGCCCAGAGTCCCCCTCAGGAACAGACGCTAGCCCACTGCCCCTGCCATGACTATTTCGTGCACTGCGCCGCTGGGCATTTCTTGCCCTTTTAGGGCAGGCCTCTGACCGTAACTTTCCACTGGGCACACGAGGACCCTCGAAAAAGACTGTACCCATTTCCGACGCCCAGAGCCCCCGAACCGCCCTCCCCAACCCCCGCGGACCAAAGGCTATAACCCACCAGGAGACTATTTCGCGCGCTGCGCCGCGGGGCATTTCTTGCCTTTTTAGGGCAGGCCTCTGACCGTAGCCTCGCACTGGGCACGCAACGCCCCTCAAAACGACTGTACCCATTTCTGACGCCCAGAGCCCCCGAACCCCCCTCTCCAACCCCCGCGGACCAAAGGATATAACCCACCGGGCTCGGACACTACAGGGCATTTCTTGCATTTTTAGGGCAGGCCTCTGACCGTAGGCTCTCACTAAGGACATGAGGCCCCGAACCAAGAGTAGACCCATTGCCGATGCCCAAAGTCCCCGAACCCCCCTCCCGAACCCCCGTGGAACAGACGCTATTGCCCACCGGCCCCGGCGACTATTTCGTGCATCGCCATTGGCATTTCTTGCCCTTTAGTATGTGCCTGACCGTAATCTCTTCCACTGGGCACACGAGACCTCAAAAGACTGTACACATTTCCGACGCCCAGAGCCACCAACCCTCCCCAACCCTCATGGACCACAGGCTATAGCCCACCGCCTCGTGACTATTTCACGGGCTGCGCCATTGGTATTTCTTGTTATTTTAGGGTAGGCTTGACCGTAGCCTCCCACTGACACACGAGGACCCTCAAAATGACTGTACCCATTTCACGCCTGAGCCCTAGAACCCCTCCCAAACCCCCACCCACCAAAGGCTACAACCCACTGTGAGACTATTTCATGCCGCCAAAGTATTTGCCTTTTTAGGCAGGCCTCGACTGAGGCCTCAGACCGGGCCATGACACCACTCAAAAAGACCGTACTCCATTTCCACCCTGTAACTCCCGACCCTCCCCCAACCTCATGGGACACAAGCATAGCCCACCGCCTGGTGACTATTTCACGTGCGCTGGTATTTCTTGCCCTTTAGGCAGGCTCTGTCAGTAGCCCTCAGACCGGCACGCGACGCCACTCAAAAGATCAGACCCATTTCGACGCCCAGAGCCCCGAACCCCTCCCAACCCCTCATGGACCAAAGGCTATACTCCACCGCCTCGCGATTATTTCACGCACGTCACTGGCATTTCTACTATTTAGTGCTCACCGTAGCCTCCCACTGGGCACATGAGGACCTCAAATGATCAGTACCCATTTCCGACGCCCAAAGCCCCGAACCCTCAAACCCCGCGGAAAAAAGGCTATAACCCACCGGGCACCGAGAATATTTCGCGAGCTGCGCCGCGGGGTATTTCTTGCCGTTTTAGGGCAGGCCTCTGACCGTAGGTTCCCACTGAGCACATGAGGCCACTAAAAAAGACTAGACCCATTTCTAATGCCCAGAGTCCCCGAACCCCTGTGGAACAGACGCTATAGCCCACCGGCCCCGGCGACTATTTCGTGCACTGCGCCGCAGGGCATTTCTTGCCATTTTAGGGCAGGCCTCTGACCGTAACTTCCCACTGGGCACACGAGGACCCTCGAAAAAGACTGTACCCATTTCCGACGCCCAGAGCCCCCGAACCGCCCTCCCCAACCCCCGCGGACCAAAGGCTACAACCCACCAGGACACTATTTCACAGGCCAAGGGGCATTTCTTGCCTTTTGTGGCAGGCCTGATCAGAGCCTCAGACTGGCACGCAACGCCTCAAACGACTCAGACTCATTTCGACGCCTGAGCCCCGAACCCCCCTCTCCAACCCCCGCGGACCAAAGGATATAACCCACCGGGCTCGGACACTACAGGGCATTTCTTGCATTTTTAGGGCAGGCCTCTGACCGTAGGCTCTCACTAAGGACATGAGGCCCCGAACCAAGAGTAGACCCATTGCCGATGCCCAAAGTCCCCGAACCCCTCCCGAACCCCCGTGGAATGACGCTTGCCCAACGCCCCATGACTATTTCTGCATCACACACAGCATTTCTTGCCCTTTTGTATGTGCCTCGACAGAATCTTTCCACTGGGCACACGAGGACCCTCGAAAAGACTGTACACATTTCCGACGCCCAGAGCCACCGAACCCCTCCCAACCTCATGACCAGCACATAGCCCACCGGCCCGGTGACTATTTCACGGGCTGCGCTCACTGGTATTTCTTGCCATTTTAGGGCAGGCTCGTCAGATCCTCCCACTGGCACACGAGGACCCTCGAAAGACTGTACCCATTGATGCCCAGAGCCCTGTAACCTCCTCCCGAACCCCCATGACCAAAGGCTATAGCCCACCGCCCTTGGCTGACTATTTCAAGGCTGCATCGCTAGGCGCTCTTGCCATTTTAGGGCTAACCTCGACCGATCTCAAGACTGGCACGCGATGCCCTAAAAAGACCGCACTCCATTTCTCGACGCCTGAGCCACCGAACCCTCCCAACCCCCATGGACCAAAGGCTTATAGCCCACCGCCTTGACTATTTCACGGCTGCGCCTGGTATTTCTGCCATTTTAGGCTGTGCTCGTCAGATCCTCCCATCTGGCACACGAGGACCCTCTAAAAGACTCTACCCATTTCGATGCCCAGAGCCCTGTAACCTCCTCCCGAACCCCTCATGACCAAAGGCTATAGCCCACCGGCCTCGGCGATTATTTCATGCTGCATCGCTAGGCGCTTGCCATTTTAGGCTAGCTCAATCAGATCCTCAAGATCGGGCACGCGACGCCCTTAAAAAGACCGTGCACTCCATTTCCGACGCCTGAGCCCCCGAACCCCCACCCCAACCCTCATGGACAAAGGTTATAGCCCACCGCCTTGCTGTTTATTTCACGCTCGCCATTGGCATTTCTTGCCATTTTAGGGTAGGCTTCTGACCGTAGCCTCCCACTGGACACACGAGGACCCTCAAAATGACTGTACCCATTTCCGACGCCCAGAGCCCTAGAACCCCCCTCCCAAACCCCCACTGACCAAAGGCTACAACCCACCAGGAGACTATTTCGCGCGCTGCGCCGCGGGGCATTTCTTGCCTTTTTAGGGCAGGCCTCGGACCAGAATCCTCAGACTGCCATGACACCACTCAAAAGACTGCACTCCATTTCCACCCTGTAACCCCGACCCCTCCCCCAACCCTCATGGACAAAGGCTATAGCCCACCGCCTTGGACTATTTCACGTGTCAAGGCCATTGGTATTTCTTGCCCTTTTAGGGCAGGCCTCTGTTCGTAGCCTCGCACTGGGCACGCGACGCCACTCAAAAAGACTGTACCCATTTCGGACGCCCAGAGCCCCCGAACCCCCCTCCCCAACCCCCGCGGACCAAAGGCTATACTCCACCGGCCTCATGATTATTTCACGCACGTCAAGGCATTTTTACCATTTTAGGGTGCTCGACCGTAGCCTCCCACTGGGCACATGAGGACCCTCAAAATGACTGTACCCATTTCCGACGCCCAAAGCCCCCGAACCCCCCTCGCCAAACCCCGCGGAAAAAAGGCTATAACCCACCGGGCACCGAGAATATTTCGCGAGCTGCGCCGCGGGGTATTTCTTGCCGTTTTAGGGCAGGCCTCTGACCGTAGGTTCCCACTGAGCACATGAGGCCACTAAAAAAGACTAGACCCATTTCTAATGCCCAGAGTCCCCGAACCCCCCTCCCGAACCCCTGCGGAACAGACGCTATAGCCCACCGGCCCCGGCGACTATTTCGTGCACTGCGCCGCAGGGCATTTCTTGCCATTTTAGGGCAGGCCTCTGACCGTAACTTCCCACTGGGCACACGAGGACCCTCAAAAATACTGTACCCATTTCCGACACCCAGATCCCCCGAACCCCCCTCCCCAACCCCCGCGGACCAAACGCTATAACCCACCGGGCTCAGAGACTATTTCACGCGCTGCGCCGCTGGGTATTTCTTGCCATTTTAGGGCAGGCTTCTGACCGCATCCTCCCACTTTGGGTACCAGGACCCTCGAAAGACTATACCCATTCGGACACCCAGGCCCCAGCGCCCTCCCGACCCAGCGGAAGGCTATAGCACACGGCCTCGGCGACTATTTCCGCAGCTGCGCGCTGGGCATGTCGTGCCATTTTAGGTCAGGCTTCTGACCGTAGCCTGCCACTGGGCACACGAGGACCCTCGAAAAGACTGTACCCATTTCCGACGACAAGCCCTAACCCCCCCCCCCACCCCCGGCGGACCAAAGGCTATAGCCCACCGGCCTCGGCGACTATTTCGCGATGCGCGCTGGGCATTTCTTGCCATTTAGGGCAGGCCAGCCCGTAGCCTCCCCAGACGCAGGCGACCGTCGAGGCGTGCCTATTTACACGCCAGGCCCCAAAGCCCCCGACCCTCGCGGACCGAGGCTATAGCCCACCGGCCACGGCGACTATTTCGAGCGCTGCACCGCTGGGTATTTCATGCCATTTTAGGGCAGGCCTCTGACCGTAGCCTCCCACTTGGGCACCGAGGACCCTCGAAAAGGCTGTACCCATTTCGACACAGGCCCCGAGCGCCTCGGCCCAGCGGACCAGGCTATAGCCCACCGGCCTCGGCGACTATTTCACGCTGCGCGCTGGGCATTTCTTGCAATTAGGCGGGGCTTGACCGTAGCCTCTCCAGGCACACGAGGACCCTAGAAATGACTGTACCATTTTCGTGACAGAGCCCCTAAACCCCCTCCCCAACCCCCGCGGACGAAAGGCTATAACCCACCGGCCTCGGTGACTATTTCACGCGCTGCGCCGCTGGGCATTTCTTGCGAATTTAGGGCAGGCTTCTGACCGTAGCCTCCCACTGGGCACACGAGGACCCTCGAAATGACTGTACCCATTTTCGACGACCAGAGCCCCCTAAACCCCCGCCCAAACCCCCGCGTACCAAAGGCTATAGCCCACGGCCTCGGTGACTATTTCCCGCCTGCGCCCGGCAGGCATGTCGCAGTTAGGTCGGGGCTTCTGACCGTAGCCTCCCAATGGGCACACGAGGACCCTCGAAAAGACTGTACCCATTTCGGACGACCAGAGCCCCCGAAACCCCCTCCCCAACCCCCGCGTACCAAAGGTTATAGCCTACCGGCCTCGGTCACTATTTCACGCGCTGCGCCGCTGGCCATTTCTTGCGATTGTAGGGCAGGCTTCTGACCGTAGCCTCCCAATGGGCACACGAGGACCCTCGAAAAGACTGTACCCATTTCGGACGAGCCCCGAGCCCCCTCCCCAACCCAGCGGACCAAGGCTATAGCCCACCGGCCTCGGTCACTATTTCCACCTTGTTGCGCGCTGGCCATTTCTTGCGATTGTAGGGCAGGCTTCTGACCGTAGCCTCCCACTGGGCACGCGAGCACCCTCGAAAACACTGTACCCATTTCCGACGACCAGAACACCTTAAACCCCCTCCCCAACCCACGCGGACCACAGGCTATACCCCACCGGCCTCGGTGACTATTTCACGCGCTGCGTCGCTGTGCAATTCTTGCCATTTTAGGGCAGCTTCTGACCGTAGCCTCCCACTGGGTACACGAGGGCCCTCGAAAAGACTGTACCCATTTCTGACACCCAGAGCCCCCGAACGCCGTTCCCCAACCCCCGCGGACCAAAGGCTATAGCCCACCGGCCTCGGCGACTATTTCACGCGCTGCGCCGCTGGGCATGTCTGGCCAGTTTAGGTCAGGCTTCTGACCGTAGCCTCCCAATGGGCACACGAGGACCCTCGAAAAGACTGTACCCATTTCGGACGACCAGAGCCCCCGAAACCCCCTCCCCAACCCCCGCGGACCAAAGGCTATAGCCCACCGGCCTCGGTCACTATTTCACGCGCTGCGCCGCTGGCCATTTCTTGCGATTGTAGGGCAGGCTTCTGACCGTAGCCTCCCAATGGGCACACGAGGACCCTCGAAAAGACTGTACCCATTTCGGACGACGGGCCCGAAACCTCCCGGCCCCCGGACCCAAGGCTATCGCCCACCGGCCTCGGTCACTATTTCACCTTGCGCGCTGGCCATTTCTTGCGATTGTAGCGGGCTTGACCGTAGCCTCCCCAGGCGCGAGGACCCTCGAAAATACTGTGCCATTTCCGGCGACCAGAACACCGCCCTCCCAGCCCACGCGGACCACAGGCTATACCCACCGGCCTCGGTGACTATTTCAGCTGCGTCTGTGCAATTCTTGCCATTTAGGCGGGGCTTCGGCCGTAGCCTCCCAGGCACACGAGGACCCTCGAAAGACTGTACCCATTTCCGGCGACTAGAGCCCCAGCGCCCTCCCCGGCCCGTGGACCAAGGCTATAGCCCACCGGCTGGGTGACTATTTCCTAGCGCTGGCGCTGCGCATTTCTTGCCATTTTGGGGCGGGCTTCATAGCCTCCCCTTGGCTACGAGGATCTCGAAAAGTCTGTACCCATTTTCGATGGCGAGCCCCTAAACCCCCCCGGCCCAGCGGACCAAAAGCCTATAGCCGACCGTCCTGCAGTGACTATTTCACTTGCGCTGCGCTGAGCTTTGCCATTTTAGGGCGGGCCTCGACCGTAGCCTCCCCAGGCACACGAGGACCCTCGAAAAGGCTGTACCCATTTCGGCGACCAGGCCCCGAAACCCCTCCCGACCCCCGCGGACCAAAGGCTATAGCCCACCGGCCTCGGTGAGTATTTCACGCGCTGCGCCGCTGTGCATGTCTTGCCATTTTAGGACAGGCTTCTGACCGTAGCCTCCCAATGGGCACACGAGGACTCTCGAAAAGACTGTACCCATTTCCGACGACCAGAGCCCCGCTCCCAACCCGTGGACCAAGGCTATAGCCCACCGGCCTCGGTGACTATTTCACAGCAGCCGCTGGGCATTTCTTGCCATTTTAGGCAGGCTTGCCTGTAGCCTCCTGGGCTACGAGGACTCTCGAAAAGGCTGTACCCATTTCCGGCGGCAGGCCCACGAAACCCGCCCCAACCCCGTGGACCAGGCTATAGCCCATCGGCCTCGGTGACTATTTCACGCGCTGCGCGCTGGTATTTCTTGCCATTTCGAGGCGAGGCTTCGTTGTAGCCTCACTGAGCTGCGAGGACCCTCGAAAAAAGCGTACCCATTTTCGGCGAACCCCTAAACCCTCCCGACCCGCGGACCAGGCTATAGCCCACCGGCCTCGGCGACTATTTCACGCAGCTGCGCGCTGGACATTTCTTGCCATTTTAGGGCAGGCTTTTGACCGTAGCCTCCCCTTGGGCGAGGACTCTTGAAAACTGCCATTTCGGCAGAACCCCTAAACCCCTCCCCCCCCCACGGACCCGGTGGCTGTAGCCCACGGCCTCGGTGGTATTTCACGCGCTGCGCGGCTGGGTAATTCTTGCCATTTAGGGCAGGCTTCTGTAGCCTCCCAGGAGCAAGCGAGGACCTTGAAAGACTGTACCCATTTCGTGACCGGGCCCCGAAACCCTCGCCAACCCCGGACCAGGCTATAGCCCAGGCCTCGATGGACTGTTCGCAGCTGCGGCTGGGCAATTCTTGCCATTTTAGGGCAGGCTTCTGACCGTAGCCTCCCCTTTGGGCAAGCGAGGACCTTGAAAGACTGTACCCATTTCCGTCGACTAGAGGCCCCGGCGCCCTCCCGACCCCGTGGACCGGCCTATAACCCACGGCCTGGGTGACTATTTCCAGCGCTGCGCGCGCTGCACATTCTTGCCATTTTAGGGCAGGCTTGACCATAGCCTCCCGCTGGGCACGAGGACCCTCGAAAAAACTGTACCCATTTTCGGACGAGCCTAAACCTCCCTCCCAACCCCGCGGACCAAAGGCTATAGCCCACCGGCCTCGGCGACTATTTCAGCTGCGCGCTGGACATTTTGCCATTTTAGGGCAGGCCTCTGACCGTAGCCTCCCGCCCAGGCACCACGAGGACCCTCGAAAAGGCATGTACCCATTTCGGCGAACCCCGAAACCCCTCCCGGCCCCGCGGACCAAAGGCTATAGCCCACCGGCCTCGTTGACTATTTCAAGCGCTGCGCCGCTGTGCATGTCTTGCCATTTTAGGACAGGCTTCTGACCGTAGCCTCCCACTGGGCACACGAGAACCCTCGAAAAGACTGTACCCATTTCCGACCACCAGAGCCCCCGAAAGCCCCTCCCCAACCCCCGTGGACCAAAGGCTATAGCCCACCGGCCTCGGTGACTATTTCACTCGCTGCGCCGCTGGGCATTTCTTGCCGTTTTAGGGCAGGCTTCTGACCGTAGCCTCCCCAGGCACGAGGACCCTCGAAAGACCGTACCCATTTCCGGCGACGAGCCCCGGCGCCTTCCCAACCCCGGACCAAGGCTATAGCCCACCAGCCTCGGCGACTATTTGGCGCGCAGCATTCTTGCCATTTTAGGGCAGGCTTCTGACCGTATCCTTCCACTGGGCACACGAGGACCCTCAAAAAGGCTGTACCCATTTCCGATGCCCAGAGCCCCAGAAGCCCCTCCCCAACCCCCGCGGACCAAAGGCTATAGCCCACCGGCCTCTTCGACTATTTCGCACACTGCGCCGCTGGGCATTTCTTGCCATTTTAGGGCAGGCCTCTGACCGTAGACTCCCACTGGGCACACGAGGACCCTCGAAAAGACTGTACCCATTTCCGACGACTAGAGCCCCCGAAACAGCTTCCCCAACCCCTGCGGACCAAAGGCTATAGCCCACCAGCCTCGGCAACTATTTGACGAGTTGCGCCGCTTGGCATTTCTTGCCATTTTAGGGCTGGCTTCTGACCGTAGCCTCCCAGGCTACGAGGACCCTCGAAAAGACTGTACCCATTTCGGCGACGGGCCCCGAAACCCCTCCACGGCCCCATGGTCAAAACTATAGCCCACCGGCCTCGGCGACTATTTCACTGCTGCGCTGGGCATTCTTGCCATTTAGGGCAGGCCCTGACCGTAGCCTCCCACTGGGCACGCGAGGACCCTCGAAAAGACTACCCATTTCCGAAACCCAGAGCCCCGACGCCTCCCGGCCCCAGCGGACCCAAAGGCTATAGCCCACGGCCTCGATTACTATTTCAAAGCGCTGCACGCTGTAGATGTCTTGCCATTTTGGTGCGGGCTTCTGGCCGTAACCTCCACTATGCACGAGCACCCTCGAAAGGCTGTACCCATTTCGTGACGAGCCCTAAACCCCCACCAACCCCCGCGGGCCAAAGGCTATAGCCCACCGGCCTCGGTGACTATTTCACGCGCTGCGTCGCTGGGCAATTCTTGCCATTTTAGGGCAGGCTTCTGACCATAGCCTCCCACTAGGCACATGAGGACCCTCGAAAAGACTGTACCATTTTTGATGACCAGAGCCCCCTAAACCCCCCCCAACCCCCGCGTACCAAAAGTTATAGCCCCCGGCCTCGGTGACTATTTCACGCGCTGCGCCGCTGGGCATTTCTTGCCATTTTAGGGCAGGCCTCTGACCGTAGCCTCCCACTAGGCACACGAGAACCCTTGAGAAGACTGCAACCATTTCCGACGCCCAGAGCCCCCGATCCCCCCACCCCAACCCCCGCGGACCAAAGGCAATAGCCCGCCGGGCTCGGCGACTATTTCACGCGCTGCGCCGCTGGGTATTTCTTGCCATTTTAGGGCAGCTTCTGACCGTAGCCTCCCACTGGGCACACGAGGACCCTCGAAATGACTGTACCCATTTTCGACGACAAGAGCCCCCTAAACCCCCTCCCCAACCCCCGCGGACGAAAGGCTATAACCCACCGGCCTCGGTGACTATTTCACGCGCTGCGCCGCTGGGCATTTCTTGCGAATTTAGGGCAGGCTTCTGACCATTGCCTCCCACTGGGCACACGAGGACCCTCGAAATGACTGTACCCATTTTCGAGGACCAGAGACCCCTAAACCCCCGCCCAAACCCCCGCGTACCAAAGGCTATAGCCCACGGCCTCGGTGACTATATCCCGCCCTGCGCCGCTGGGCATTTCTTGCCATTTTAAGGCAGGCCTCTGACCGTAGCCACCCACTGGGCACACGAGGGCCCTCGAAAGGACTGTACCCATTTCCGACGCCCGGGCCCGAGCCTCCCAGCCCCCGGACCAAGGCTATAGCCCACCGGCCTCGGCGACTATTTCGCAGCTGCGCGCTTGGCATTTCTTGCCATTTTAGGGCGAGCCTCGACCGTAGCCTCCCAGGCTACGAGGACCCTCGAAAGACTGTAGCCATTTCGATGCCAAAGCCCCAGAACCCCAGCCCCTAACCCCGCGGACCAGGCTGCTATACCCGCCGGCCTCGGTGACTATTTCACGCGCTCTTGCTTGCCATTTTAGGGCAGGCTTCTTACCGTAGCCTCACTGGACTGAGGACCCTGAAAGGGCCGTACCCATTTCTGATGGGCAGGCCCAGAAACCCCTCCCACTGCCCCGGGGACCAAAAGGCTATAGCCCGGCCTCGGCGACTATTTCATGCACTGCGCTTGTTGAGTATGTCTTGCCATTTAGGTCGAGGCTTACGGTAGCACCTGCCCAGGCACACGAGGACCCTCGAAAAGAACATGTACCATTTCCGACAACGAGCCCTAAGCCCCTCCCACGCCCCGCGGACCCAGCTATAGCCCACCGGCCTCGGTGACTATTTCCTTGCAGCAGCTGCGCGCTGGGCATTCTTGCCATTTAGGGCAGGCTTCGGCCGTAGCCTCCCATGGGCACACGAGGACCCTCGAAAAGACTATACCCATTTGGACACCCAGGCCTCGAGCCTCCTCCCAACCCCCGGACCAAAGGCTATAGCCCACCGGCCTCGTGACTATTTCCGCGCTGCGTTCTTTGGGCATTCTTTTCATTTTAGGCAGGCCTCGGACCGTAGCCTCCCACTTTGGGTACCGAGGACCCTCGAAAGACTATGCCATTTCGTGACCAGGCACCGAAACCCTCTCCCCAACCCCCGCGGGCGAAAGGCTATAGCCCACCTGCCTCGGCGACTATTTCGCGTGCTGCGCCGCTGGGCATTTCTCGCCATTTTAGGGCAGGCCTCTGCCGTAGCCTCCCACTGGGCACACGAGGACCCTCGAAAAGGCGTATGCCTATTTACGGCGCCCGGACCCCGAGCCCCCTCCCAAACCCCAGCGTACCAAGGCTATAGCCCGGCCTCGGTGACTATTTCCCGCCTGCGCGTGAGCATTTCTTGCCATTTAAAGGCGGGCCTCGACCGTAGCCACCCTCACGGGCTGCGAGGGCCCTCGAAAGGACTGCCATTTCGGCGCCAGGCCCGACGCGCCTCCCCAGGCCCCGGACCAAGGCTATAGCCCACGGCCTCGGCGACTATTTCAGCGCTGCGCCTTGGCATTTCTTGCCATTTAGGCGAGCCTCGACCGTAGCCACCCACTTGGGTACGAGGGCCCTCGAAAAGCGTACCCATTCGACACGAGCCCCGACGCGTTCCCCGGCCCCAGCGGACCAGGCTATAGCCCACCCGGCCTCGGCGACTATTTCGCAGCGGCTTGCGCTGAGCATACGGCGATTTAAGTCGAGCTTGACCGTAACCTCCCAATGGGCTGCGAGGACCCTCGAAAAGACTGCCATTCGGACGACCGAGCCGAAACCCCCTCCCCAACCCCCGCGGACCAAAGGCTATAGCCCACCGGCCTCGGTCACTATTTCACGCGCTGCGCCGCTGGCCATTTCTTGCGATTGTAGGGCAGGCTTCTGACCGTAGCCTCCCAATGGGCACACGAGGACCCTCGAAAAGACTGTACCCATTTCGGACGACCAGAGCCCCCGAAACCCCCTCCCCAACCCCCGCGGACCAAAGGCTATAGCCCACCGGCCTCGGTCACTATTTCACGCGCTGCGCCGCTGGCCATTTCTTGCGATTGTAGGGCAGGCTTCTGACCGTAGCCTCCCACTGGGCACGCGAGGACCCTCGAAAACACTGTACCCATTTCCGACGACCAGAACACCCTAAACCCCCTCCCCAACCCCCGCGGACCACAGGCTATAGCCCACCGGCCTCGGTGACTATTTCACGCGCTGCGTCGCTGTGCAATTCTTGCCATTTTAGGGCAGCTTCTGACCGTAGCCTCCCACTGGGCACACGAGGACCCTCGAAAAGACTGTACCCATTTTCGACGACCAGAGCCCCCTAAACCCCCCACCAACCCCCGCGGACCAAAGGATATAGCCCACCGGCCTCGGTGACCATTTCACGTGCTACGCCGCTGTGCATGTCTTGCCATTTTAGGCAGGCTTCTGACCGTTGCCTCCCACTGGGCACACGAGGACCCTCGAAAAGACTGTACCCATTTCCGACGACTAGAGCCCCGGCGCCCTCCCGGCCCCGTGGACCAGGCTATAGCCCACCGGCCTGGGTGACTATTTCACCTTGTTGCGCGCTGCACATTTCTTGCCATTTTAGGGCAGGCTTCTGACCATAGCCTCCCACTGGGCACACGAGGATCCTCGAAAAGTCTGTACCCATTTTCGATGGCCAGAGCCCCCTAAACCCCCCCGGCCAAACCCCCGCGGACCAAAGCCTATAGCCGACCGTCCTCTGTGACTATTTCACCTGTCTGCGCTGGCTTTTGCCATTTTAGGGCAGGCCTCGACCGTAGCCTCCCACAGGCTGCGAGGACCCTCGAAAAACTGTACCCATTTCGGCGACGAGGCCCCGAAACCCCTCCCAACCCCAGCGGACCCAGGCTATAGCCCACCCGGCCTCGGTGACTATTTCACAGCGCTGCGCGCTGTGCATGTCTTGCCATTTAGGAAAACTTCTGACCGTAGCCTCCCACTTTGGGCTACGAGGACTCTCGAAAAGGCATGTACCCATTTCGACGGGCCCCGAAACCCCTCCCGGCCCCGTGGATCAAGGCTATAGCCCTCCGGCCTCGGTGACTATTTCACCTGCGCGCTAGGCATTTGTTGCCATTTTAGGGCGGGCTTCGGTAGCCTCCACTGGGCACCACGAGGACTCTCGAAAACTGTACCCATTTCCGTGACCGGGCCCCGAGCCCCTCCCGGCCCCGTGGACCAAAGGCTATAGCCCATCGGCCTCGGTGACTATTTCACGCGCTGCGCCGCTAGGCATTTCTTGCCATTTCAGGGCAGGCTTCTGACTGTAGCCTCCCACTGGGCACACGAGGACCCTCGAAAAAACTGTACCCATTTTCGACGACCAGAGCCCCCTAAACCCCCTCCCCAACCCCCGCGGACCAAAGGCTATAGCCCACCGGCCTCGGCGACTATTTCACGCGCTGCGCCGCTGGACATTTCTTGCCATTTTAGGGCAGGCTTTTGACCGTAGCCTCCCACTTGGCACACTAGGACCCTCGAAAAGCCTATTCCCATTTCCGACGCCCAGAGCCCCCGAACGCCCCTCCCCAACCCCCGCGGACCAAAGGCTATAGCCCACCGGCCTCGGCGACTATTTCACGCGCTGCAACGCTGGGCATGTCTTGCCATTTTAGGGCAGGCTTCTCACCGTAGCCTCCCACTGGGCACGCGAGGACTCTAGAAAATACTGTACCCATTTGGGACGACCAGAACCCCCTAAACCCCCTCCCCAACCCCCACGGACCAGAGGCTGTAGCCCACCGGCCTCGGTGACTATTTCACGCGCTGCGCCGCTGGGCAATTCTTGCCATTTTAGGGCAGGCTTCTGACTGTAGCCTCCCTTTGAGCAACCGAGGACCTTCGAAAAGACTGTACCCATTTTCGACGACCAGAGCCCCCGAAACCCCTCGCCAACCCCCGCGGACCAAAGGCTATAGCCCACCGGCCTAGGAGACTATTTCACGCGCTGCACCGCTGGACATTTCTGGCCATTTTAGGGCAGGCTTATGACCGTAGCCTCCCACTGGGCACACGAGGACCCTCGAAAAGACTATACCCATTTCCGACAGCCCCGACGCCCCTCCCAGCCCCAGCGGACCAAGGCTATAGCCCACGGCCTCGGTGGTATTTCCTGGCCTGGGCAATTCTTGCCATTTTAGGGCAGGCTTCTGACCGTAGCCTCCCACTGGGCAAACGAGGACCTTCGAAAAGACTGTACCCATTTCCGACGACTAGAGCCCCCGAAACGCCCTCCCCAACCCCCGTGGACCAAACGCTATAGCCCACCGGCCTGGGTGCCTATTTCACGCGCTGCGCCGCTGCACATTTCTTGCCAATTTAGGGCAGGCTTCTGACCATAGCCTCCCACTGGGCACACGAGGATCCTCGAAAAGACTGTACCCATTTTCGATGACCAGAGCCCCCTAAACCCCCCCGGCCCAACCCCCGCGGACCAAAGCCTATAGCCGACCGTCCTCTGTGACTATTTCACGCGCTGCGCCGCTGGGCTTTTTTTGCCATTTTAGGGCAGGCCTCTGACCGTAGCCTCCCACTGGGCACACGAGGACCCTCGAAAAGACTGTACCCATATCCGGCG
Source organism: Citropsis articulata (assembly GCA_030449925.1). Lineage (NCBI taxonomy): Eukaryota > Viridiplantae > Streptophyta > Magnoliopsida > Sapindales > Rutaceae > Citropsis > Citropsis articulata. The sequence continues at coordinate 159,535 of JASUUH010000144.1, read as the reverse complement.
ACGAGCCCCTAAACCCCCGTGACCCCGCGGACCCGAAGCCTATAACCGTCCTCCTCCCGGCTATTCCGCTGCGCTGCTGGCTTGCCTTTTTTTTTTTGCCTCGACGTAGCCTCCCAGGCACGAGGACCCTCGAAAGACTGTACCCATTTCCGGCGCCAGGCCCCGAAACCACCTCCACAACCCCGTGGACCAAAGGCTATAGCCCACCGGCCTCGGTGACTATTTCCGCAGCTGCGCTGGGCATTTTGCTATTTTAGGGCGGGCCTCGACGTAGCCTCCATGGGCACGAGAACCCTCGAAGACTGTGCCATTTCCGACCACGGAGCCCCGAAGGCCCTCCCCAGCCCCGTGGACCAAGGCTATAGCCCACCGGCCTCGGTGACTATTTCCGCGCTACTCCGCTGGGCATTTCTTGCCATTTCTGGCGGGCCTCGACCGTAGCCTCCCCTGGGCACGAGGACCCTCAAAAGCCTGTACCCATTTCCGATGCAGGCCCGAACTTCCTCCCGGCCCCACCGGACCAAAGGCTATAGCCCACCGGCCTCGGCGACCGTTTCACGCGCTGCGCCGCTGGGCATTTCTTGCCATTTTAGGGCAGGCTTCTGACCGTAGCCTCCCACTGGGCACACGAGGACCCTCGAAAAGACCGTACCCATTTCCGACGACCAGAGCCCCCGAAACACCTTCCCCAAGCCCCGCGGACCAAAGGCTATAGCCCACCGGCCTCGGCGACTATTTGACGCGCTGCGCCGCTTGGCATTTCTTGCCATTTTAGGGCAGGCTTCTGACCGTAGCCTCCAACTGGGCACACGAGGACCCTCGAAAAGACTGTACCCATTTCCGACGCCCAGAGCCCCGAGCGCCTCCCAACCCCGCGGACCAGGCTATAGCCCACCGGCCTCGGCGACTATTTCCGCAGCTGCGCGCGCTGGGCATGTCTTGCCATTTTAGGGCAGGCTTCTGACGTAGCCTCCCACTTGGGCACGAGGACCCTCAAAAAGCCTGTGCCATTTCCGACAACCAGAGCCCCCGAAAGGCCCTCCCTAACCCCCGTGGACCAAAGGCTATAGACCACCGGCCTCGGTGACTATTTCACGCTGCGCGCTGGGCATTTTGCTATTTTAGGGCGGGCCTCGACGTAGCCTCCCACTGGGCACACGAGAACCCTCGAAAAGACTGTACCCATTTCCGACCACCAGAGCCCCCGAAAGGCCCTCCCTAACCCCCGTGGACCAAAGGCTATAGCCCACCGGCCTCGGTGACTATTTCACGCGCTGCGCCGCTGGGCATTTTTTGCTATTTTAGGGCAGGCCTCTGACCGTAGCCTCCCACTGGGCACACGAGAACCCTCGAAAAGACTGTACCCATTTCCGACCACCAGAGCCCCCGAAAGGCCCTCCCCAACCCCCGTGGACCAAAGGCTATAGCCCACCGGCCTCGGTGACTATTTCACGCGCTACTCCGCTGGGCATTTCTTGCCATTTTACGGCAGGCCTCTGACCGTAGCCTCCCACTGGGCACACGAGGACCCTCGAAAAGACCGTACCCATTTCCGACGACCAGAGCCCCCGAAACACCTTCCCCAACCCCCGCGGACCAAAGGCTATAGCCCACCAGCCTCGGCGACTATTTGACGCGCTTCGCCGCTTGGCATTTCTTGCCATTTTAGGGCTGGCTTCTGACCGTAGCCTCCCACTGGGCACACGAGGACCCTCGAAAAGACTGTACCCATTTCCGACGCCTAGAGCCCCCGAACGCCCCTCCCCAAAACCCGCGGACCAAAGGCTATAGCCCACCGGCCTCGGCGACTATTTCACGCGCTGCGCCGCTGGGCATGTCTTGCCATTTTAGGGCAGGCTTCTGACCGTAGCCTCCCACTGGGCACACGAGGACCCTCAAAAAGCCTGTACCCATTTCCGATGCCCAGAGCCCCAGAACTTCCCTCCCCAACCCCCGCGGACCAAAGGCTATAGCCCACCGGCCTCGGCGATTGTTTCACGTGCTGCGCCGCTGGGCATTTCTTGCCATTTTAGGGCAGGCCTCTGACCGTAGCCTCCCACTGGGCACATGAGGACCCTCGAATGGCCTGTACCCATTTCCGACGCCCAGAGCCCCAGAACTTCCCTCCCCAACCCCCGCGGACCAAAGGCTATAGCCCACCGGCCTCGGCGATTGTTTCACGTGCTGCGCCGCTGGGCATTTCTTGCCATTTTAGGGCAGGCCTCTGACCGTAGCCTCCCAGGCTGCGAGAACCCTCGAAAAGACTGTACCCATTTCCGACCACCAGAGCCCCCGAAAGGCCCTCCCCAACCCCCGTGGACCAAAGGCTATAGCCCACCGGCCTCGGTGACTATTTCACGCGCTACTCCGCTGGGCATTTCTTGCCATTTTACGGCAGGCCTCTGACCGTAGCCTCCCACTGGGCACACGAGGACCCTCGAAAAGACCGTACCCATTTCCGACGACCAGAGCCCCCGAAACACCTTCCCCAACCCCCGCGGACCAAAGGCTATAGCCCACCAGCCTCGGCGACTATTTGACGCGCTTCGCCGCTTGGCATTTCTTGCCATTTTAGGGCTGGCTTCTGACCGTAGCCTCCCACTGGGCACACGAGGACCCTCGAAAAGACTGTACCCATTTCCGACGCCCAGAGCCCCGAACGCGCCTCCCCAACCCCCGCGGACCAAAGGCTATAGCCCACCGGCCTCGGCGACTATTTCGCGCATTGCGGCGCGGGGCAGTCTTGCCATTTTAGGGCGGGCTTCGACCGTAGCCTCCCCGCTGGGCACACGAGGACCCTCAAAAAGCCTGTACCCATTACGATGCGAGGCCCCGAACTTCCTCCCGACCCCGCGGACCAAAGGCTATAGCCCACCGGCCTCGGCGATTGTTTCACGTGTTGCGCCGCTGGGCATTTCTTGCCATTTTAGGGCAGGCCTCTGACCGTAGCCTCCCACTGGGCACATGAGGACCCTCGAATGGCCTGTACCCATTTCCGACGCCCAGAGCCCCAGAACTTCCCTCCCCAACCCCCGCGGACCAAAGGCTATAGCCCACCGGCCTCGGCGATTGTTTCACGTGCTGCGCCGCTGGGCATTTCTTGCCATTTTAGGGCAGGCCTCTGACCGTAGCCTCCCACTGGGCACACGAGAACCCTCGAAAAGACTGTACCCATTTCCGACCACCAGAGCCCCCGAAAGGCCCTCCCCAACCCCCGTGGACCAAAGGCTATAGCCCACCGGCCTCGGTGACTATTTCACGCGCTACTCCGCTGGGCATTTCTTGCCATTTTACGGCAGGCCTCTGACCGTAGCCTCCCACTGGGCACACGAGGACCCTCAAAAAGCCTGTACCCATTTCCGATGCCCAGAGCCCCAGAACTTCCCTCCCCAACCCCCGCGGACCAAAGGCTATAGCCCACCGGCCTCGGCGATTGTTTCACGTGCTGCGCCGCTGGGCATTTCTTGCCATTTTAGGGCAGGCCTCTGACCGTAGCCTCCCACTGGGCACACGAGGACCCTCGAAAAGACCGTACCCATTTCCGACGACCAGAGCCCCCGAAACACCTTCCCCAACCCCCGCGGACCAAAGGCTATAGCCCACCAGCCTCGGCGACTATTTGACGCGCTTCGCCGCTTGGCATTTCTTGCCATTTTAGGGCTGGCTTTTGACCGTAGCCTCCCACTGGGCACACGAGGACCCTCGAAAAGACTGTACCCATTTCCGACGCCTAGAGCCACCGACGCCTCCCGGCCCCCGGACCAAAGGCTATAGCCCACGGCCTCGGCGACTATTTCACCGCAGCTGCGCGCTGGGCATTTCTTGCCATTTTAGGGCTGGCTTCTGACCGTAGCCTCCCACTGGGCACACGAGGACCCTCGAAAAGACTGTACCCATTTCCGACCACCAGAGCCCCCGAAAGCCCCTCCCCAACCCCCGTGGACCAAAGGCTATAGCCCACCGGCCTCGGTGACTATTTCACGAGCTGCGCCGCTAGGCATTTTTTGCTATTTTAGGGCAAGCCTCTGACCGTAGCCTCCCACTGGGCACACGAGGACCCTCGAAAAGACTGTACCCATATCTGACGACCAGAGCCCCCGAAACACCTTCCCAACCCCCGCGGACCAAAGGCTATAGCCCACCGGCCTCGTTGACTATTTCAAGCGCTGCGCCGCTGTGCATTTTTGCTATTTAGGGCGGGCCTCGTGACGTAGCCTCCCACTGGGCACGAGGACCCTCAAAAAGCCTGTACCCATTTCCGACAACCAGAGCCCCCGAAAGGCCCTCCCTAACCCCCGTGGACCAAAGGCTATAGCCCACCGGCCTCGGTGACTATTTCACGCGCTACTCCGCTGGGCATTTCTTGCCATTTTACGGCAGGCCTCTGACCGTAGCCTCCCACTGGGCACACGAGGACCCTCGAAAAGACCGTACCCATTTCCGACGACCAGAGCCCCCGAAACACCTTCCCCAACCCCCGCGGTCCAAAGGCTATAGCCCACCAGCCTCGGCGACTATTTGGCAACCGCGCTTGGCATTTCTTGCCATTTTAGGGCTGGCTTCTGACCGTAGCCTCCCACTGGGCACACGAGGACCCTCGAAAAGACTGTACCCATTTCCGACGCCTAGAGCCCCCGAACGCCCCTCCCCAAAACCCGCGGACCAAAGGCTATAGCCCACCGGCCTCGGCGACTATTTCACGCAGCTGCGCGCTGGGCATGTCTTGCCATTTTAGGGCAGGCTTCGGACCGTTGCCTCCCACTGGGCACCGAGGACCCTCAAAAAGACTGTACCCATTTCCGACGACCAGAGCCCCGGCGCCCTCCCCGGCCCGTGGACCCTATAGCCCACGGCCTGGGTGACTATTTCACGCTGCGCGCTGCATTCTTGCCATTTTAGGGCAGGCTTGACCATAGCCTCCGCTGGGCACGAGGATCCTCGAAAAGTCTGTACCCATTTTCGATGGCCAGAGCCCCCTAAACCCCCCGGTCAAACCCCCGCGGACCAAAGCCTATAGCCGACCGTCCTCTGTGACTATTTCACGCGCTGCGCCGCTGGGCTTTTTTTGCCATTTTAGGGCAGGCCTCTGACCGTAGCCTCCCAGGCACGAGGACCCTCGAAAAGACTGTACCCATTTCGGCGACAGGCCCCGAAACCCCTCCCGCCCCGCGGACCAAGGCTATAGCCCACCGGCCTCGGTGACTATTTCACGCGCTGTGCATGTCTTGCCATTTTAGGGAAAACTTCTGACCGTAGCCTCCCACTGGGCACACGAGGACTCTCGAAAAGACTGTACCCATTTCCGACGACCGAGCCCCGAAACCCCTCCCGACCCCGTGGATCAAAAGGCTATAGCCACCGGCCTCGGTGACTATTTCACAGCTGCGCGCTAGGCATTTGTTGCCATTTTAGGGCAGGCTTCTGTGTAGCCTCCCGGGCACCGAGGACTCTCGAAAAGACTGTACCCATTTCCGACTGACCAGGCCCCGAAACCCCTCCCAACCCCGTGGACCAAAGGCTATAGCCCGCCGGCCTCGGTGACTATTTCCAGCTGCGCGCTGAGCATTTCTTGCCATTTCAGGGCAGCCTTCTGACGTAGCCTCCCATGGGCACCACGAGGACCCTCGAAAAACTGTACCCATTTTCGTGACGAGCCCTAAACCTCCTCGGCCCCAGCGGACCAAAGGCTATAGCCCACCGGCCTCGGCGACTATTTCAGCTGCGCGCTGGACATTTCTTGCCATTTTGGGCAGGCTTTTGACCGTAGCCTCCCGCCAGCACACTAGGACCCTCAGCCTATTCCCATTTCCGGCGCGAGCCCCGAGCGCCTCCCGGCCCCGCGGACCAAGGCTATAGCCCACGGCCTCGGCGACTATTTCACGCAGCTGCTGGCTGGGCATGTCTTGCCATTTAGGGCGGGGCTTCTCACCGTAACCTCCAGGGCACGCGAGGACTCTAGAAAATCTTGTACCCATTTGGGACGGCAGAACCCTAAACCCCTCCCAACCCCACGGACGGAGGCTGTGGCCAGGCCTCGGTGACTATTTCAGCTGCGCGCTGGGCAATTCTTGCCATTTTAGGCGGGCTTCTGTAGCCTCCCCAGGCAAGCGAGGACCTTGAAAGACTGTACCCATTTTCGGCGACAGGCCGAAACCCCTACGCCGACCCCCCGGACCAAAGGCTATAGCCCACCGGCCTGGGAGACAATTTCCACTGCACGCTGGACATTTCTGGCCATTTTAGGGCAGGCTTATGACCGTAGCCTCCCAGGCACCACGAGGACCCTCGAAAGACTATACCCATTTCCGGCGCCCAGCCCCAGGCGCCCCTCCCCAACCCCCGCGGACCAAAGGCTATAGCCCACCGGCCTCGGTGACTGTTTCACGCGCTGCGCCGCTGGGCAATTCTTGCCATTTTAGGGCAGGCTTCTGACCGTAGCCTCCCACTGGGCAAACGAGGACCTTCGAAAAGACTGTACCCATTTCCGACGACTAGAGCCCGGCGCCCTCCCGGCCCCGTGGACGACCAGCGCATAGCCCACCGGCACAGGTGCCTATTTCCTTGTGCGCCGCTGCACATTTCTTGCCAATTTAGGGCAGGCTTCTGACCATAGCCTCCCACTGGGCACACGAGGATCCTCGAAAAGACTGTACCCATTTTCGATGACCAGAGCCCCCTAAACCCCCCCGGCCCAACCCCCGCGGACCAAAGCCTATAGCCGACCGTCCTCTGTGACTATTTCACGCGCTGCGCCGCTGGGCTTTTTTTGCCATTTTAGGGCAGGCCTCTGACCGTAGCCTCCCACTGGGCACACGAGGACCCTCGAAAAGACTGTACCCATTTCTGACGAGCCCTAAACCCCGGCCCAACCCGCGGACCCAAGCCTATAGCCGACCGTCCTGCATGACTATTTCACCGCTGCGCGCTGGGCTTTGCCATTTAGGCGGGGCCTCGACCGTAGCCTCCCCAGGCACACGAGGACCCTCGAAGGACTGTACCCATTTCCGGCGACCAGGCCCCGAAACCCCTCCACAACCCCGTGGACCAAAGGCTATAGCCCACCGGCCTCGGTGACTATTTCCTGTGCTGCGCGCTGGGCATTTTGCTATTTTAGGGCGGGCCTCGAGTAGCCTCCCAGGCACACGAGAACCCTCGAAGACTGTGCCATTTCCGACCACGAGCCCCGAAGGCCCTCCCCGACCCCGTGGACCAGGCTATAGCCCACGGCCTCGGTGACTATTTCAGCGCTACTCCGCTGGGCATTTCTTGCCATTTCTGCGAGCCTCGACCGTAGCCTCCCCCAGGGCACACGAGGACCCTCAAAAAGCCTCTACCCATTTCCGATGCAGGCCCCGAACTTCCCTCCCGGCCCAGCGGACCAAAGGCTAAACCCCACCGGCCGCGGCGAATGTTTCACGTGCAGCGCCGCTGGGCATTTCTTGCCATTTAGGGCAGGCCTCGACCGTAGCCTCCTTGGGCACTGCGAGGACCCTCGAAAAGACCGTACCCATTTCCGATGACCAGAGCCCCCGAAACACCTTCCCCAACCCCCGCGGACCAAAGGCTATAGCCCACCAGCCTCGGCGACTATTTGACGCGCTTCGCCGCTTGGCATTTCTTGCCATTTTAGGGCTGGCTTTTGACCGTAGCCTCCCACTGGGCACACGAGGACCCTCGAAAAGACTGTACCCATTTCCGACGCCTAGAGCCCCCGAACGCCCCTCCCCAACCCCCGCGGACCAAAGGCTATAGCCCACCGGCCTCGGCGACTATTTCACGCGCTGCGCCGCTGGGCATGTCTTGCCATTTTAGGGCAGGCTTCTGACCGTAGCCTCCCTCTGGGCACACGAGGACCCTCAAAAAGACTGTGCCATTTCCGACAGGCCCGAAGGCCCTCCACAACCCCGTGGACCAGGCTATAGCCCACGGCCTCGGTGACTATTTCAGCAGCTGCGCGCTGGGCATTTTGCTATTTTAGGGCGGGCCTCGGCCGTAGCCTCCCCCAGGCACCACGAGAACCCTCGAAAGACTGTACCCATTTCCGACCACGAGCCCGAAGGCCCTCCACAACCCCGTGGACCAAGGCTATAGCCCACCGGCCTCGGTGACTATTTCACGCAGCTGCGCGCTGGGCATTTTGCTATTTTAGGGCGGGCCTCGACCGTAGCCTCCAGCGGGCACCGAGAACCCTCGAAAAGACTGTACCCATTTCCGACCACGAGCCCCGAAGGCCCTCCCCAACCCCGTGGACCAAGGCTATAGCCCACCGGCCTCGGTGACTATTTCACACGCTGCTCATTTGGGCATTTCTTGCCATTTCTGGCGGGCCTCTGACCGTAGCCTCCCACTGGGCACGAGGACCCTCGAAAGACCGTACCCATTTCCGACCAGAGCCCCGAAACACCTTCCCCAACCCCGCGGACCAAGGCTATAGCCCAGCCCACCAGCCTCGGCGACTATTTGGCAACCGCGCTTGGCATTTCTTGCCATTTGGGGCTTCTGACCGTAGCCTCCCACTGGGCACGAGGACCCTCGAAAGACTGTACCATTTCCGACAGGCCCCGAAGGCCCTCCCTAACCCCGTGGACCAAGGCTATAGCCACCGGCCTCGGTGACTATTTCACCTGCGCGCTGGGCATTTTGCTATTTTAGGGCGGGCCTCGTAGCCTCCCAGGCACCGAGAACCCTCGAAAGACTGTACCCATTTCCGACCACGAGCCCCGAAACCCCTCGCCAACCCCCGGACCAGGCTATAGCCCACCGGCCTGGAGACTATTTCACCTTGCCGCTGGACATTTCTGGCCATTTAGGGCGAGGCTTATGACCGTAACCTCCCACTGGGCACCACGAGGACCCTCGAAAGACTATACCCATTTCCGGCGCCAGAGCCCCGAGCGCCCTCCCAGCCCCGCGGACCCAAGGCTATAGCCCACGGCCTCGGTGGACTGTTTCAGCGCTGCGCGGCTGGGCAATTCTTGCCATTTTAGGGCGGGCTTGACCGTAGCCTCCCACTGGGCAAGCGAGGACCTTGAAAAATGTACCCATTTCCGGCGACTAGAGCCCCCGACGCCCTCCCAACCCCGTGGACCAGCCTATAGCCCACGGCCTGGGTGCCTATTTCAGCCTTGCGCGCTGCATTTCTTGCCAATTTAGGGCGGGCTTGACCATAGCCTCCCCTTGGGCACGAGGATCCTCGAAAAGACTGTACCCATTTCGATGACGAGCCCTAAACCCCCGGCCCAACCCCGCGGACCCAAGCCTATAGCCGACCGTCCTCGTGACTATTTCACGCTGCGCGCTGGGCTTTTGCCATTTAGGGCAGGCCTCGACCGTAGCCTCCCTGGGCACACGAGGACCCTCGACTGTACCCATTTCCGGCGGCAGCCCCTAACCCCGGCCCCAGCGGACCCAGCCTATAGCCCGACCGTCCTCGTGACTATTTCAGCGCTGCGCTGGGCTTTTGCCATTTTAGGGCGGGCCTCGACCGTAGCCTCCCCAGGCACACGAGGACCCTCGAAAGGACTGTACCCATTTCCGGACCAGGCCCCGAAACCCCTCCTAACCCCGTGGACCAAGGCTATAGCCCACGAGCCTCGGCGACTATATCGCGCGCTGCGCCGCTGGGCATTTTTTGCTATTTTATGGTGGGCCTCTGACCGTAGCCTCCCAGGCACCACGAGAACCCTCGAAGACTGTACCCATTTCCGACCACGAGCCCCGAAGGCCCTCCCCAACCCCGTGGACCAAAGGCTATAGCCACCGGCCTCGGTGACTATTTCACGCTGCTACTCATTTGGGCATTTCTTGCCAATTTACGGCAGGCCTCTGACCGTAGCCTCCCACTGGGCACACGAGGACCCTCAAAAAGCCTGTACCCATTTCCGATGCCCAGAGCCCCAGAACTTCCCTCCCCAACCCCCGCGGACCAAAGGCTATAGCCCACCGGCCTCGGCGATTGTTTCACGTGCTGCGCCGCTGGGCATTTCTTGCCAGTTAAGGTCAGGCCTCGACCGTAGCCTCCCAGGCACGAGGACCCTCGAAAGACGTACCCATTTCCGGCGACAGAGCCCCGAGCACCTTCCCGACCCCAGCGGACCAAAGGCTATAGCCCACCAGCCTCGGTGACTATTTGACGCGATTCGCCGCTTGGTTTTTCTTGCCTTTTTAGGGCTGGCTTTTGACCGTAGCCTCCCGCGGGCTGCACGAGGACCCTCGAAAGACTGTACCCATTTCCGGCGCCTAGAGCCCCGACGCCTCCCGACCCCCGGACCAAGGCTATAGCCCACCGGCCTCGGCGACTATTTCAGCTGCGCGCTGGGCATGTCTTGCCATTTTAGGGCGCTTCTGACGTAGCCTCCCAGGCACGAGGACCCTCAGCCTGTACCCATTTCCGACAACCAGAGCCCCGAAGGCCCTCCCCCAACCCCGTGGACCAAATATAGCCCACGGCCTCGGTGACTATTTCCGCAGCTGCGCTGGGCATTTTGCTATTTTAGGCGGTCTCGACCGTAGCCTCCTGGGCACCACGAACCCTCGAAAGACTGCCATTTCCGACCACGAGCCCCGAAGGCCCTCCCAACCCCGTGGACCAAAGGCTATAGCCCACCGGCCTCGGTGACTATTTGCAGCGCTGCGCTGGGCATTTTTGCTATTTTAGGGCCTCGACCGTAGCCTCCCGGGCACCGAGAACCCTCGAAAAGACTGTGCCATTTCCGACCACGAGCCCCGGCCCTCCCAACCCCGTGGACCAAGGCTATAGCCCCGGCCTCGGTGACTATTTCCTGCGCTACTCCGCTGGGCATTTCTTGCCATTTAGCGGGCCTCTGACCGTAGCCTCCCGCCCAGGCACACGAGGACCCTCGAAAGACCGTGCCATTTCCGGCGAGCCCGAAACACCTTCCCCGACCCCGCGGACCAGGCTATAGCCCACCGGCCTCGGCGACTATTTGGCGCCGCCGCTTAGCATTTCTTGCCATTTAGGGCTGGCTTCGTAGCCTCCACTGGGCACACGAGGACCCTCGAAGACTGTACCCATTTCGACAACGAGCCCGAAGGCCCTCCCCCCCCGTGGACCAAAGGCTATAGCCCACGGCCTCGGTGACTATTTCACGCAGCTGCGCTGGGCATTTTGCTATTTTGGCGGGCCTCGTGGTAGCCTCCCAGGGCACGAACCCTCGAAAGACTGTACCCATTTCCGACCACAGGCCCGAAGGCCCTCCCAACCCCGTGGACCAAGGCTATAGCCCACCGGCCTCGGTGACTATTTGCGCCGCTGGGCATTTTTGCTATTTTAGGGCAGGCCTCGACCGTAGCCTCCCAGCGGGCACGAGAACCCTCGAAAAGGCATGCCATTTCCGACCAGGCCCCGAAGGCCCTCCCCCCGTGGACCAAAGGCTATAGCCCACCGGCCTCGGTGACTATTTCACGCGCTACTTCGCTGGGCATTTCTTGCCATTTTACGCCTCGACCGTAGCCTCCCACTGGCTGCGAGGACCCTCGAAAGACTGCCATTTCCGGCGAGCCCGACACCTTCCCCACCCCGCGGACCAAAGGCTATAGCCCACCAGCCTCGGCGACTATTTGGCCAACCGCGCCAGCATTTCTTGCCATTTTAGGGCTGGCTTCTGACCGTAGCCTCACTGGGCACACGAGGACCCTCGAAGACTGTACCCATTTCCGGCGCCTAGAGCCCCGACGCCTCCCAACCCGCGGACCAGGCTATAGCCCACGGCCTCGGCGACTATTTCCGCTGCGCGCTGGGCATGTCTTGCCATTTAGGGCAGGCTTGACCGTAGCCTCCCCCCAGGCACACGAGGACCCTCAAAAGCCTGCCATTTCCGATGCGAGCCCCGAACTTCCTCCCCAACCCCCAGCGAAAGGCTATAGCCCACCGGCCTCGGCGACTATTTCACGAGATGCGCCGCTGGGCATTTCTTGCCATTTTAGGGCAGGCCTCTGACCGTAGCCTCCCACTGGGCACATGAGGACCCTCGAATGGCCTGTACCCATTTCCGACGCCCAGAGCCCCAGAACTTCCCTCCCCAACCCCCGCGGACCAAAGGCTATAGCCCACCGGCCTCGGCGAGTGTTTCACGTGCTGCGCCGCTGGGCATTTCTTGCCATTTTAGGGCAGGCCTCTGACCGTAGCCTCCCACAGATCGCACGAGCACCCTCGAATTGACTGTACCCATTTCCGACCACCAGAGCCCCCGAAAGGCCCTCCCCAACCCCCGTGGACCAAAGGCTATAGCCCACCGGCCTCGGTGACTATTTCACGCGCTACTCCGCTGGGCATTTCTTGCCATTTTGCGAGCCTCGACCGTAGCCTCCCACTGGGCACCACGAGGACCCTCGAAAGACCGTACCCATTTCCGACGGCCAGGCCCAAACACCTTCCCAACCCCGCGGACCAAGGCTATAGCCCACCAGCCTCGGCGACTTTTTTCAACGCGCTGGTATTTCTTGCCATTTTAGGGCTGGCTTGACCGTAGCCTCCACTGGGCACCAGGACCGTGTACCCATTTCCGGCGCCAGAGCCCCGACGCCCCTCCCAACCCCGGACCAAAGGCTATAGCCCACCGGCCTCGGCGACTATTTCACGCTGCGCCGCTGGGCATGTCTTGCCATTTTAGGCAGGCTTCTGACCGTAGCCTCCACTGGGCACGAGGACCCTCAGCCTTTACCCATTTCCGATGCCCGGCGAACTTCCCTCCCCAACCCCAGCGGACCAAAGGCTATAGCCCACGGCCTCGGCGATTGTTTCACGTGTTGCGCTGGGCATTTCTTGCCATTTTGGGCGGGCCTCGACCGTAGCCTCCCTGGGCACGAGGACCCTCGAATGGCCTGTACCCATTTCCGACACCCAGAACTTCCTCCCGGCCCCGCGGACCAAGGCTGCCACCGGCCTCGGCGATGTTTCACGTGCTGCGCGTGGGCATTTCTTGCCATTTTAGGGCGGGGCCTCGACCGTAGCCTCCCATGGGCACGAGAACCCTCGAAAAGACTGTACCCATTTCCGACCACGGGCCCAGGCCCTCCCCAACCCCGTGGACCAGGCTATAGCCACCGGCCTCGGTGACTATTTCACGCGCTACTCGGGCATTTCTTGCCATTTTAGGCGGGCCTCGTAGCCTCCTCAGGCACCACGAGGACCCTCGAAAAGCCTGTACCCATTTCCGATGCAGGCCCCTTCCCTCCCAACCCCGGACCAGGCTACCGGCCTCGGCGATTGTTTCACGTGCTGCGCTGGGCATTTCTTGCCATTTTAGGGCAGGCCTCGACCGTAGCCTCCCCAGGCACGAGGACCCTCGAAAAGGCCGTACCCATTTCCGGCGAGCCCCGAAACACCTTCCCCCCCCGCGGACCAGGCTATAGCCCACCGGCCTCGGCGACTATTTGGCGGCGCGCGGCATTTCTTGCCATTTTAGGGCTGGCGACCGTAGCCTCACTGGGCACGAGGACCCTCGAAAGACTGTACCCATTTCGGCGCCTGAGCCCCGAGCCTCCCAACCCCGCGGACCAAAGGCTATAGCCCACCGGCCTCGGCGACTATTTCACGCTGCGCGCTGGGTATGTCTTGCCATTTTAGGGCGGGCTTCTGGTAGCCTCCCAGGCACGAGGACCCTCAAAGCCTGCCATTTCCGAGCCCCGAAGGCCTCTCCCCCCCGTGGACCAAAGGCTATAGCCCACCGGCCTCGGTGACTATTTCCGCCGCTGCGCTGGGCATTTTTGCTATTTAGGGCAGGCCTCTGACCGTAGCCTCCCACTGGGCACACGAGAACCCTCGAAAGACTGTACCCATTTCCGACCACCAGAGCCCCCGAAAGGCCCTCCCCAACCCCCGTGGACCAAAGGCTATAGCCCACCGGCCTCGGTGACTATTTCACGCGCTGCGCCGCTGGTCATGTCTTGCCATTTTAGGCGGGCCTCGGCCGTAGCCTCCCACAGGCTGCGAGAACCCTCGAAAGACTGCCATTTCCGACCACGGGCCCGAAACCTCCCGACCCCGTGGACCAAGGCTATAGCCCACCTCGGTGACTATTTCCGCGCTACTCCGCTGGGCATTTCTTGCCATTTTGGCGAGCCTCGACCGTAGCCTCCACTGGGCACCACGAGGACCCTCGAAAAGACCCGTGCATTTCCGACCGAGCACCTCCCCAACCCCGCGGACCAAGGCTATAGCCCACCGGCCTCGGCGACTATTTGGCAAGCTTCGCTTGGCATTTCTTGCCATTTAGGGCGGCTTCGACCGTAGCCTCCCACAGGGCAGGACCCTCGAAAAGCCATTTCCGGCGCCCAGAGCCCCGGCCCAAACCCGCGGACCGGCTATAGCCCGGCCTCGGCGACTATTTCACGCGCGCTGCGCGCTGGGCATGTCTTGCCATTTTGGGCAGGCTTCAGACCGTAGCCTCCTGGGCACGAGGACCCTCAAAAGCCTGTACCCATTTCCGATGCGAGCCCCAGAACTTCCTCCCCACCCCCGGACCAGGCTATAGCCCACGGCCTCGGCGATTGTTTCACGTGTTGCGCGCTGGGCATTTCTTGCCATTTAGGGCAGGCCTCGACCGTAGCCTCCCACTTGAACGAGGACCCTCTGGCTGTACCCATTTCCGGCCGAGCCCAGAACTTCCCTCCCGACCCCGCGGACCAGGCTATAGCCACCGGCCTCGGCGATTGTTTCCGTGCTGCGCGCTGGGCATTTCTTGCCATTTTAGGGCGGCCTCGACCGTAGCCTCCCCTGGGCACGAGGACCCTCGAAAGACTGTACCCATTTCCGGCGACTAGAGCCCCGAAGCCTTCCCGACCCTGCGGACCAGGCTATAGCCCACCGGCCTCGGCAACTATTTGGAGTTGCGCGCTGGCATTTCTTGCCATTTAGGGCTGGCTTCTGGTAGCCTCCCTGGGCACCAGGACCCTCGAAAAGTACCCATTTCGGCCAGGCCCGAGCCTCCCGGCCCCAGCGGACCAGGCTATAGCCCACCGGCCTCGGCGACTATTTCAGCCTTGGGCATTTCTTGCCATTTTAGGCAGGCTGACCGTAGCCTCCTGGAGGACCCTCGAAAAGACTACCCATTTCCGAGCCCCGAGCGCCTCCCCTCCCCCGCGGATCAAGGCTATAGCCCACGGCCTCGGTGACTATTTCTGCTGCGCGCTGCATGTCTTGCCATTTTGGTGCAGGCCTGACCGTAGCCTCCCCCTACGCACCAGGACCCTCGAAAACGTACCCATTTTCGGCGAGGCCCTAAACCCCCCCAACCCCGGGCTATACCCACCGGCCTCGGTGACTATTTCCGCAGCTGCGTCATTTGGTTCTTGCCATTTAGGCGACCGTAGCCTCCCAGGCACGAGGACCCTCGAAAAGGCGTACCATTTTTGATGACGAGCCCTAAACCCCCAACCCCGCGTGCAAAGTTATAGCCCCGGCCTCGGTGACTATTTCCAGCTGCGCGTGGGCATTTCTTGCCATTTAGCCTCGACCGTAGCCTCCCACGGCACACGAGAACCCTTGAAAGGCACCCATTTCCGCGCCCGAGCCCCTCCCCACCCGGACCAAAGGCAATAGCCACGGGCTCGGCGACTATTTCGCGCTGCGCGTTGGGTATTTCTTGCCATTTCTGCGCGGCTTCTCACGTAACCTCCCACTTTGGGCTGCGAGGGACCCTCGAAATACTGTACCCATTTTGTGACCCAGGCCCGAAACCCCTCCCAGCCCCCGCGGACCCAGGCTATAACCCACGGGCTTGGAGACTTCTTGCAGCGCTCCGCCGTGGGACATTTCTTGCCTTTTCGGCGGGCCTCTGACCGTGGCTCCCGGCAGGCATTGGGATACTCTCAAAAGACTAGAACCCATTTCCGATGGAGTCCCCAAACCCCCCTCCGAACCCCGTGGATCAGGCGCTATAGCCCGGCCCGGTGACTATTTACGTGCGTTCTGCGCTGGGTATTTCTTGCCATTTAGGGCAGGCTTCGGTAGTAGCCTCCCACTGCAGGCACGCGGGACCCTCGAAAACATGTACCCATTCGACACAGGCCTAAACCCCTCGTGACCTCAGACTAAAGACTATAGCCCACCGGTCTCGGCGACTATTTCACGCGCTACGACGCTGGGCATTACTTGTCATTTTACGGCAGGCTTCTGACCGTAGCCTCCCACTGGGCACATGAGGACCCTCGAAAAGACTGTACCCATTTCCGATGCCAAGAGCCCAACCCCCTCCTGACCCCGCGGACCAGGCTGCTGGCCTACCGGCCTCGGCGGACTATTTCATGCAGCTGCGCGCTAGCATTTCTTGCCATTTTTAGCGGGTTTTGACCGTTGCCCCCTGAGCACACGAGCAGCTAAAAAGATTGTACCATTTCGATGCAGGCCCGAAACCCCTCGACCCCAGCGGACCAAAGCTATAGCCCACCGGCCTCGGTGACTATTTCCGCAGGCTGCGCTGTTGGGCATTTTTGCCATTTTAGGGCGGGCCTCGGCCGTAGCCTCCTTCAGGCACCGAGGACCCTCGAAAAACTGTACCCATTCCAGTGCGGCGGAACCCGAAACCCCCTGACCCCAGCGGACCAAAGGCTATAAGCGCACCGGCCTCGGTGACTATTTCCCTCTGCGGACTGGGCATTTCTTCGCCATTTTAGGGCGGGGCCTCGAACGTAGCCTCCCACTGAGCTACGGGGCCGCTCGAAGACTAGACCCATTTCGATGGCGAGGGCCCAAGACCCCCTCTGACCCCAGGTGGAGTGACAGAAGCTTTATAGCCACCGGCCTCGGCGACTATTTCATATTATGCTTCTGAGCATTTCTTGCCATTTAAGCGGGCCTGACCGTAGCCCTCCCACTGAGCACCCATGGGGAGACCCTTGAAAAATTGTACCCATTTAGGCCCGCCTAACCCCAGTCCCGCCCGACCCACCGCGGACCAAAGTATAGCCTGGCACCGGCCTCGGCGACTTATTTCCGCAGCTGCGCCGCTGGGCATTTCTTGCCATTTCAGGGTGAAAGGCCCTAGACTCGTAGCCTCCAGCTTTGGGCACCGGAAACCCTCGAAAGACTATACCCATTTCCGACTGAGGCCCAGACCCCCTCCCCTGACCCCGCGGACCAAAGGTATAGCCCGCGGCCTCGGTAACAATTTCCTGTATTGCCGGCTTGGCATTCTTGTTATTTTGGGCAGGCCTCGGACCGTGCCTCACTTGGGCTCGAGGACCCTCGAAAAGGCTGTACCATTTCCGGAGCCCTACCTCCCCGACCCGCGGACCAAGGCTGTACCAGCCTCGTTGCGGCCTATTTCACGTGACTGCGCCGTCAGTGGGCATTCTTGCCATTTAGGGCAGGCCTGGACCGTGGCTCCCTCCCTTGGGCACGCGAGGACCCTCGAAAAGAGCAGACCATTTCCGACACCCGAGCCCCAGGCGCCCCTCCCGAACAGCCGGAGCAGGCTATAGCCGCACCGGCCTCGGCCCACCCAAGTATTGCTGGCCGTGGGCATTTTCTTGCCATTTTGATCGGGGCTTCGACCATGCCTCCCACTAAGGCACCGAGGACGCCTCGAAAAACATATGCCATTTACGGCCAGAGCCCCGAACCCCCTCCCAGCCCTCGGACCAGGCATAGCCCGGCCGGCCTCGGCGGTATTCCATGACTGCGCTGGGCATTTCTTGCCATTTTAGATGAGCCATCGACCATGACCTCCACAGGCTACGAGGACCCTCGTAAAGACTGTACCCATTTCCGATGCCTGGGGCCCCAGAAACCCCTCCCCTGACCCGCGTGGACCAGGCTATGTAGCCCCGAGGCCTCGGCGACTATTTTAGGTACTATCTTGCAGCCGTTGGCGTTTCTTGCCATTTAGGGCGAAGCTCTGACCGTAGCCTCCCTTTGGGCACGAGGACCCTCGAAAGCCTGTACCCATTTCCGACACGATGAGCCCAGAGCCCCTCCCAACCCAGCGGACCAAGGCTATAGCCCGCACGGCCTCGGCGACTATTTCGCGGATCTTGCCGCCCTTGGCATTTTTGCCTTTCTTGCCATTCAGGCTACTTAGTAACCTTCCAGGCACCACAAGGCCTCGAAAGACTGTACCCATTTCCGGGCCGAGCCCAGAACCCCTCCCGGCCCCAGGTGGACCAAGAGGCTATAGCCCAAGCCTCGGCGACTATTTCGGCCTGCGCTGCATGGCTGAGCATTCTTGCCATTTTAAGGGCAGGCCTTATCGGCCGTAGCCTCAGCTAGCACCACAGGGACCCTCGAAAAAGGCTGTACCCATTTCCGACGGGCCAGAGCCCCGAACGCCCTCCCCAACCCAGCGGACCAGACCTGTGGCTATAATCCACGGCCTCGGCGACTATTTCACATCTTGTGGCAGCATTCTTGCCATTTGGGCAGGCTTCTGCCGTAGCCTCCTGGGCTGAGCGGACACCACGAGGGACCCTCGGCATTCCAGGTATTCGAGCCGAGCCCCCTCCCGGCCCCAGCGGACCCAAGGCTATAGCCCACGGCCTCGGTGACTACCATTTCACGCAATCTGCTGGGGATTCTTGCCATTTTAGGGCAGGCTTTTGGCCTGACGCCTCCCGGCTGGGCTGCGAGACCCTCAGAGTTCTCAAGAGCTGTACCCATTTCCGACGGCCAGGCCCCAGGAACCTCACCTCCCAGCCCCACGGACCAAGGCTATAGCCCACCGGCCTCGGCGACTATTTCGTGCTGGCCGCATCTTGGGCATTTCTTGCCATTTGCAGTGAGACCTCGGCCTTAGCCTCCTCCCAGGTCATGCGGGACCCGCCGAAAAAGGCCCATTTGCCATTTAGGCGCCTCCCCAGCGGACGAGGCTATAGCCCGACCTCGGCGACTATTTCATCGCTGCGCCGCTGGGCATTTCTTTGCCATTTGGGCAGGCCTCTGACCGTAGCCTCAGCTGGACCCTCGAGGACCCTCGAAAGAACATGCCATTCCTCGGCCTCGCCCGAGGACCCCCCTCCCCGGCCCAGCGGACCAAAGGCTACCCTCCACCGGCCTCGGCGACGTATTTCGGCGACTTGCGCGCGTTTGGCATTTCTTGCCATTTACAAAGGGCGAGCCTCGTAATGTGTACTCAGCCCCAGGGCACCGAGGACCCTCGAAAAGCTGTACCCATTTCGATGTTCCCAGAGACTGAACCCTCCCTCGACCCCGCGGACGAAGCCTTTAGCCCACCGGCCTCGGCGACTATTTCCTGCAACTGCGCGTTGAGCATTCTTGCCATTTAGGCATGCCTCACGACGTGGCCTCAGGCACCACGAGGACCACCGAAAAGGCTGTACCATTTCCGACCCCTGACGACCCCAGACCCCCTCGACCCCGCGGACCAAGGCTATAGCACACTGGCCTCGGTGGCTATTTCCGGCGCTGCTGTTGGGCATTTCTTGCCATTTAGGGCGGAGCTTCTCGACGTAGCCTCCTCAGCTACACTGCCGAGGACCTCAAAAAACTGTACCATTTCAGTGACCAGGAGCTGAGCCCCTCCCAACCCCAGCGGACCAAGGCTATAGCCCACCGGCCTCGGCGACCATATTTCACTGTGCTATGCTTGTTGGCATTTCTTGCCATTTTAGGGCAGGCTTCGACCTTAGCCTCTGGCCTGGTCATGCAGGGACCACTCGAAAGAGTACATCCCATTTAAAGCCCCGAACCCCCTCCCAACGGCCCCAGCGGACCAAGGCTATAGCCCACCCAGCCTCGGCGACCATTTTCATAGCATTGTTGCGCGCGTGGCATTTCTTGCCATTTAGGCGGGCCTGCAATAGTAGCCTCACGATGCGAAGGCAGAGGCCCTCGAAAAAGCTGTACCCATTTCCGGACCCGAGCCCCGAACCCCTCCCGGCCAGCAGGACCCAGCCACGGCTGATAGCCCACGGCCTCTTTGGCGACTATTTCACTGCGTTTTAGCGCGTCTTGTTGAGCATTCTCTTGCCATTTAAGGCGAGACTACGTAGTAGCCCGAACCCCTCCAGCGCGGACTTTGAGCGCAGCCCACGAGGACGTCTCGAAAACGTACTCATTTTCCGCACGCGTGGCCCGAGCACGAGGCCCCATGATTAGCCCCGCGGACCCATAGCCCACCGGCCTCGGCGACTATTTCTTCATGCGCGCCCATGGACATTTCTTACCATTTGAGGCGAGGCCTCTAACACGTAGCCTCCCAGCTGGGCTGGGAGGACCCCGAAAGTGGACTGTTGTGCCATTTCCGCGAGTGACCCCAAACCAGCGGACCAAGCAGCTATAGCCCACCGGCCTCGGCTGACTCGAAAAATTTGTGCCCTGAGCTTGCGCCATGCCTTTGGCGCATTTACTTACCATTTTGGCAGGCACTTCGGCCGTAGCCTCCAGCTGCACAGCGGGGACCCTCGAAAAATCTGTACCCATTCCAGGCGACCGAGCCCCTGACCCCGGCATTACCCTCCCCGACCCCAGTGGACCAGCATTAGGCTGTAGCCCACCCGGCCTCGGTGACTATTTCCGCAGCTGCGCGCTGAAGGCATTTCTTGCCATTTTAGGCGGGCTTTACTTGTAGCCGTAACCTCATGAGGGCACACGAGGACCTCGAAAAGGCTGTGCCATTTCGGCCAGCCACCCCAGCGGACCAGCGGTGTTGCGGCCATTGGGGACTATTTCCTGCGCTGCGCCCCGCTGGGCATTTCTTACATTTTAGGAGTAGGCTTCGTAGTAGCCTCCGTGACTGCAGGACGCCGAAAAAGGCTGGCACCCATTTTCGGTGCAGGCCGAGCCTCCCCAACCCCCAGCGGACCAAGGCTGGCCACGGCCTGGTGACTATTTTCGCTGTGCAGCTGGGGATTCTTATATTTTAGGAGGGCCGGCCTCACGGCGTAGCTGTTTATAAAGGAGAAAATCGTCATTTTACACTTCAAGTCTCACTAACATTGCTATTTTTATTTATTTAAGTATTTTGTTATTTAATTATGTGTGTTTCATTATAATTAGTTATTTTATGTATTTTAGGGGTATCACGATCATTTCATAATGAACGGGTGATCAGACAGCAAAACGGACATCACATTTGAACTCAGGACGATCGAAAACCTTAGATGGAGCATAAAAGGAAAAATGTCACTGTTCACATATACGGAACTATTCATACGTATAATCTTTATTAAATCTTGTACAAATAGTATTCTTGTGCAAAAACAGGTTCTTGTGCAAATAGTGGTCAAACCGTGTGAGCTGCAAATAGTATTCTTGTGCAAAAACCGGTTTCTTGTGCAAATAGTGGTCAAACCGTGTGAGCGTGCAAATAGTGTTCTTGTTCAAATAGTGGCTGTTATTTGTTGATGATGACGTGGCGATCACGGCGTCAGGATGGTCATGATTCACTCAATGTACCTATAAAAGGGGCTTCCCCAATTTGATATCCACAATTCATTTCTAAGCTTAGATTTTGTAATTCCTTCTCTTTCTTGTATTTTATGTATTTTAATAAATTCCCATTTTACCCTAGTTCGACAATGAGTAGCTAATTTTCTTTTAAGCTTGGGTTGAAGGTGAAGCCTCAACATGTTCCATGGGCTTTATTTGGTAAATTTATTTTCTTTTCCTCTAATATTTGTGGTTGTTTTGACTTTTAGTCGACAAATAATAATAGTCTTGTCTGAATCATACAGTTAAAGCACCTAGTACAAGGTTATTATTATTTGGCGCGATAATCCATAACACCATATTTATTTGGCGTGGTTCATGGTGTGGAATCCCCTTCATGATTTAATTGGTATTAATATGGAATATTTGGCCCATGGAGCATGTTGATGCGGATCAGGATACCCAGTGCTTTATTTCAATAGATTTCGTTTAAGTTATTCTGCCATTTCAATTTAATTCTACAGTTTAAATCATTTCACTATCAATCCAACCATCCATTTAAGAAAATTAATTCTACATATAATTAGAATCCACCTCCTCGTGGGATCGACACTCGTCACCATTGATCTATTCTGATAGATTAAACTGCGAGTTCAATAAAATTTGCACAACAAGTTTTGGCGCGTTGCGGGTAAGTATTTTAATTCATAGAATTAGTTTTTTTTTTCCTAATATTTATTTATTTTAGTTGTTTTCTTGTAATTTATTTTTCTCCTTTTCTCATTTAGAAAAAAAAAATTTTTAAGGTTAGAATTTCATTTTTTTTTTCTTTAAATTTGTGTAATTTAATTTTCCTATCATTTTCTTTGTAATTTAATTTTGTTTATCTTGTTATCTTTCTTTGTAATTTATTTTAATTTTAGTTAATATTTGTTTCACGTAATCTCTTTTTCTTATAGTAATTGAGTTTATTTTCATAGTAAGATTGTAACAACGTCACAAGGTTAGTATCGTAATTTCTCCCTCCTGTTTATTTTTATTTTCATTTATTTTGTTCTTTGTATGCATGGTCGAAGGTCATTATCACCTAATCTTGAGCCTTTAGACCTTGAGTTAGAAAAAACACGCACACACACGCGCATTTAAAAGCAATTTGACATGGATTTACAAAACCAACAACGAACCAAGAGAGGCCATTTAAGGACTATTTTAGTCCACTTAGCAAATTTGAGCACATCATGCATCGGATACCCAAATGTAGCTGCTAGGGTTTTGAATTAAAACCTAGTGTGTGCTAAATTGTCTCCCCATTTATGGCCTAGAAAATGAGGACCCATATAATCATCTGAATGATTTCCGTACTATCTGTCAGACTTTTAAATATGAGAATTTTTCGGATGATGATATTAAACTCAGATTATTCCCATTTTCTTTAAAGGATAGAGCTCGTTCATGGTTCAATACATTGCCTACTAATAGCATTACATCATGGGAACAAATGGTAACTAAATTTTTAAATAAATATTTTCCAGTCCATAAAACCAATGCTATTCGCGAAATTTCAGAATTTACCCAAAGAGGCGAGCAATTTTTGAAGCATGGGAGGCGATTCAATGGGCTACTCTTGAAGTGTCCACATCATGGGTGCAATGGCACCAATGCCAATACTTTTGGAGGATTATTGCCACATGTGCAAGAATGGCTAATGGCGACCGATGGAGGAGAGCTTATGTCAAAAGTGCTTGATTTGGGAATTCTTCGGTAATCGGATAATTCCCAACAACGTGATCGATCACTCAAGAATACCGGAGAATTAAGGGGTGAATGAGGTTAACATTGGTGAGTCAAGCTCGGAAATCAAGGAAGTCAAAGCAATAATCGAAGGTCTTTCTCGACAAATAGCATCGTTGTGTTGCCAAATCAGCGAGCCACATGACCATGACTCGTATTCAGATCAAGCCAATGCCATAGGAATCACGAGAAAACCATCAACCTACAATCCTTACTCCAACACATATAATCACGGATGGAGAGACCACCCCAATTTTTCATGGTCTCGAAGTTCCAACAAAATGGACCAGCGGCTCCACCTCGCTGATTCAACCAAATGCACCGAATCCTCAAATTTCTCAACTTCGTACTATTTAGACCATACAATCAAAACCCAAACCACTCTCACCCGGACCATGGGAGGATACATTCCAGAATTTTAAGAATTCTCATTCTAGAATCGGCGTGAACCGCACCATTGATGAATTGCGAAATGAGTTGAGGCGGGCTTACTCAGCTCAATCGGTTTGACCTCGAGAAAATGGTGGGACAACTTGCTTCAGTTCAAACCTTGGCAATGACCGTCGAGAAAGGTAAATTCCCAAGTCAACGATTAACCTAAAGAAGTGAATGAAGCAAGTACCGGTTCACAACATCATGGAGAGGTCAAAGCGGTGATGACCTTGCGAAAAGGAAAGAAGTCGATAACAAAGTGGAATGCCAAAATCAACTCAGTTGTACACTGTGAATGTTGAGGATTCATCACCAAAGGAAGAGAAACCAACCGAGAATATGTTCTAAAGCTCCGTTTCCTCGAGAGGTTAGCTAAAGGGAACAAAGGAAAATCACAGTGAGATTTTTGAAATCTTCAACAGTGGTGTTAACATCCCTTTGCTTGAAGCTATAAAACAAGTGCCATCATATGCCAAGTTTCTTAAAGACCTTTGCACTAAAAAGAAATATTCATGTTGAGAAAAAGGCCTTTTAACGGAAAATGTTAGTTCTATACTCAACATAAAATACCTCTAAAATGCAAAGATCCGAGCTCCCCCACTATCTCTTGTAGTATAGGGAACCCGATTGAGAATGCTTTGTTGGATTTAGGAGCTAGTGTAAATCTGTTGCCTTATTATGAATTTTTGAAACTTAATTTGGGAGAATTACACCAACTCGGTGGTGTTCTGACTTGCGGTCGGTCCACGAAAATCCCTCGTGGTGTTGTGGAGGGCGTGCTTATTCGGTGAACAAGTTTTATTTTCTGTTGATTTCATTGTAATTGACACTCAACGATCACGAGTTCAAAAGCACATCCCCATTATCCTAGGCGACCTTTCTTGGCAACCGCATGCTCACATCAATGCGGGGCCGGAAATATGCAGTTGTCCTTTGGCAATATGACCATGGAGCTCAATATTTTCAACATTGCCAAACAACCTCACAATGTGGATGATGGAATTGTTGATGTGGATTTAATAGAAGCATTAGTTGATAATAATTTTCTTTCAAACCTTAGTGATGACCCTTTGCAAACATGTTTAACTCACTTTGGTTTGGATTTTGATATTGACAGATCAATCGATGAGGTCAATGCCCTGCTTGACTCAGCACCATCCATGGACACAAATAAATGGAAGTCGAGCTGAACAACTAGTGCCATCGGAGAAAAACTCAACCCGTCATCGAATCACCCGAAACTCGAGCTCGAGCCATTACCCAACACTTTGGAATCGCATTCTTGGGAGAAAAGCACTTTGCGATAATCATCTCTTCCTCCCTCGATGTGGAACAATAAGGTTAGTTGTTGGATGTTTTATAAGAGCATAATGGAGGATTAGGATGGTCCATCGCAGACATAATAGGTATAAACCCAGTGGGCGCATGCATTACATTCACCTTGATGAAAATGCTAGAACTACTAGGAAATGCAAGCGTCGGTTAAATCTAACATGAAAGAAGTTGTTCGCCTTTGAAGTCCTTTAGCTATTAGATGCAGGTATTATTTACCCCATTTACGATGGTTCATGGGTGGATCTGGAAGTTGTTCTAAAAAGTCGAGTCACTGATGGTTACCAATGCTAATAATGAATTAGTGCCCTAGGTAACTACGAGGATGGCGTGTATGCATTGATTATAGGAAGTTGAATTACATTACACGTAAAGACCATTTTCCTTTACCATTTATCGATCAAATGCTTGATAGATTAGCGGGTCATGAATTTTATTGCTTTACAGATGGCTACTCGGGATATAATCGATTCCCATGTAGCGAGATCAAGAAGACTACGCTTCACTTGCCCAGTACTTTTACATATAGGAGAATGCCATTTGGATTATGTAATGCACTGCTACATTTCAACGATGCATGTTGAGTATTTTTTCGATATGGTTGAGCGATTCCTTGAGGTCTTTATGGATGACTTTTACTGTTTTGGTGATTCGTTTTGATCAATGTTTACATCTAACACTAGTTACTGCGAGATGTATCGAGAAGAATTTAGTCTTGAATTGGGAAAAATGCCATTTATGGTAAAACAAGGTATTGTTCTCGGTCACATCATTTCAAGCAAAGGTATTGAGGTTGATAAAGCCAAGGTGGATCTCATTTCTAATCTTCCTCCACAAAAGCGAGTCGATAAGATCTTTCCTTGGGCATCTTTGGTTTTATAGGCGTTTCATTAAAGATTTTAGCAAAGTTTCTAGACCCTTATGCAATCTACTTGCTAAGGATGTATCTTTGTCTTTGATGATTCATGTCTTGTGGCATTTGAAAAATTAAAAGCGATTGTTGACATCATCACCATCATTCATTGGAATTTACCTTTTGAGCTTATGTGTGATGCATCTGATTATGCAGTAGGAGCAGTATTAGGACAAAGAGTTGATCGAGTTCCCCATGTGATTTACTATGCTAGTATGACATTGAATGATGCACAATTGAATTATTCAACCACTGAAAAAGAAATGCTAGCTGTAGTGTTTGCATTAGAAATTTCGATCTTATCTCATTGGTTGTAAAATAATTATATTCACAGATCATGCTGCTCTTAAATATCTTCTCACAAAGAAAGATGCAAAAGCTAGACTAATTAGTTGGGTGTTACTTTTGCGAATTTGACTTAGAAATCAAGGATAAGAAAGGCGAGAAAATGTTGTGGCTGACCCATCTTTCTCGTCTCCATTTTGACACAACTATAGAACCATTACCCTTGAATGAGTCATTTCGGATGAACAATTAATGAGTGTGGAAGTAGTACCATGGTATCTTTGATATTGTTAATTATCTTATTCTGGTCAACTTCGAGCATTGGACTAAGCGAGACAAGGCCAAATTCTTTGCGAAATAAAAATTTCTTTTGGCATGATCCTTATTTATTCAAGTATTGTACAGATCAAATTGTTCGACGATGTGTCCCAGAGAATGAATTTCAAAACATTCTTTCATTATGCCATGAACAAGCTTGTGGAGGCCACTTGATCTTAAGAAAACATTCTAAAATTTTACAATGTGGTTTCTATTGGTATATTTGAGATGCTTACATTTTGTTCTTCATGTGATAGGTGTCAACGAATGGGGAGCATAACACGAAGAAATATGATGCCACTAAATCCAATTTTAGTGGTTGAAATTTTTGATGTATGGGGTATCGATTTCATGGGACCCTTTCCTCCATCTTTTGGCCATCAATACATATTGGTTGGTGTTGACTATGTTTCAAAATGGGTAGAGGCAATTCCGTGTAGGACCAACGATCACAAACTAGTGATAAGATTTTTTAAAAACAACATTGTTTCACTTTGGATTTCCTCGAGCAATTATCAGTGATTGTGGTGCACACTTTTGCAATAAATCCTTGGCACTTTTGACAAAGTACTCCGTCACTCGTAAAGTGGCAACCCGTATCATCCACAAACCCGGTGGCCAAGTTGAGATCTCGATGAAATAAAGCACATTTTGAAAAGGCGGTGAGGCCCGGCGGAAAAGATTGGTCGTTGCGACTCGATGATGCATTATGGGCATATAGAGCGACTTTCAAAACTCAATTGGGATGTCACCCTACAGGCTAGTGTGTGGAAAAGCATGCCACCTGTGGAACTCGAGCATCGTGCGTCTTGGGCCATCGAAATTCAATTTTGACATGCGTGGTGGCTCGGAAAGAAGATTACAAGCTGGCGAACTTGAAGAAATTCGCAATGTGGCGTATAAAAATGCCAAGATTTACAAGCAACGAATGAAAGTCTTTCACGACAAGCAAATTATGAAAATCTTTTACTCCGGTCAGAAAGTGCTTTTATTCAATTCTACGCACTATTTCCGGGTAAATTCGTTCTCGATAGTGCAGCCCGTTTGTTGTTCACTTTGTTTTTTCCACATGGGGCAATTGAAATTAAGGATCGAAGAGCGGCGTTACTTTTAAAGTTAATGGTCAAAGATTAAAGCCATATCTAGAATACCAACCACATGGAGGAGGTGAAATAAATCGAGTGACCCACCAAGTTTAAATTGAAGTTTTTCTTTTCTTTTCGGTAATTTGATTTGATTCTTTTCTTTCTTTTGATTATTCTTTTGCTGATTGAAATTATTTTGTTTAAGTGTGTTTGTTTAACCATTATAGTTTCTCTTATCATTTTAATCATGAGGCAATTACCTCTTGTACCACGATTAGAACACTTGACGTATCGAACTCATCTCGGAAAGCGGATCTGATTTTGTAAATTTCATCCTATCTGGGATCTGACCGCCGAGTTAGTATTCACGTTAAAGATCTAGAAAGACAACTCACGAAATAGAGGATGGAATTTTTGATGCAGGAATTGGAGCTTGAGGTAATTCGATAAGGGCGATTTTAATTTGCTTTGTGTGTTTTAATTTATTTTCTGTTTGTGTGTTTTAGTTTGCTTTGTGTGTTTAAGTTTGTCACCCGGTGAAGAGGCGGATAACGGTACTCCGTGACAATCAAGTCGGTTACTTGATTTCCCACAATAAGCGATATTACGAGGCGAAGGCATGGGACGAGCGAGATTTTAGCAAAGCTTCACAAGCGATTCCTTGACTTCCTCGGAATGCACTCTTTTCAATTTATAAAGCCCGATCCGAGCGCATGCGATTGCTTATGAAGAATGGCATACTGCGACATCCATTTGGTTAATCGAGGCCAAAATACGTTTGGCGGTGAGTTGCCTCTAAATTTATTGCATACATGCCTGGTTGTGGTAAAGGAAATTATGCGAAAGCAGCGAGCTAAAGACTTTCATTGCTTGTCATAAGTGTGCGAGCGATATGCAATAAAAACCATGTTCTTTAGGAATGGTGTCGATATGAGGAAGATAAGATTAAATTCATTAGGGATGGCTTGAATAAAGAGTCATTGGATAATATCCTTTTGTCTTTTGAACGCATCCCGGTGGATACGTCTGAAGCGATTCTCCGATTATGGCCATTATTCGAAAAAGAGCGTGCAATCTGATCTCGGGAATCGACTATAAGCGATCCTGTTTGCGGTTGTAAGAAAACTGGATGGGAAGCCTATCCTCGACCCATAGAGGGCGTTCAAGCCGTTTCTGGACGTAAAACCAGAGGAAGATGTGAGCCACAGTCGCAACTACCTGTAGATATCCTTTTTACTTTACTACTTTACTGTTATTTTACCATCGCATTATTGCTTGTAATAATTTTTTCTTGTTATCATTGTTTTGCTTTTCATTTTTACTGTTTTCTTTTTTTACTCTCGAGCCATGTGCCTTAGTGTTAATTGACATTGACATAATGCCTCATACACAGCTGTGACCCGTTGTCACCAAGGTTCTTAAATATAATTTTTGTTGTTGTGCACTCACAAGTTGTTTTTGAGCAGTATCCTAATGGCAGCTACTCCCAGCAAACAATTCAAGAACATTTGTGTGCTCTCTGGATTTAACTATGGCAAACATAAAGAGTTCGTTGAGGCAGCCATAGATCTTGGTCGAAGAATAGCAGAGAGAAAATTGCACTTGGTGTATGGAGGAGGTGACCGAGGGTTATCGAAAATGGTCTCAGAAGCTGCTTATGTCAGAGGGAGCCAAGTGTTAGGCATCATCCCAACAATCCTAAAACCTTTGGGCTGTTTGTCTAACTCATCAAGCTGAGAAGAGTTAGTTGTCTCGGTATGCAAACGTAATTGAAATGCTAAATCATCTTTGATGCTTTTATTTTCCTTCGGAGATCTAGCAACACTAGAGGCACTAAACACATTAGCATCTTGGGCCCATCCCGAACATCCACGAAACCCATCGGTTTGTTAAATGTCAATAATTTTTATGATGGCTTTATCGCATTTCTTAACCATGCAATAAAAACCTATTTCATTCCTTCCTCAGTTAAAAAAATCTTTATTTGTGCACATACTGCTAATGAGCTACTTGATCTGTTACAAGCTTATCAATCAGAGACAGATCCCAGGACCGTTGTGTTGGAATGTTCAAATAATGATGGTAACGATGCGTGATAAAGTACAAATTAGATTTAACTCTCCTTGTAAATATTTTCTTACATTTGCACTACCGGTGATGTCTTAAAACCTACTTTCCTTTCAAACATTGAGGACAATGTTTCATTCAGGTTGGGGGGAGGGAATAGTTGACAAATTGTGGAATATTGGTTAAGTTTTTACTAATTTTTTGTTGTAGAACTAACCATTTTAAGTAGAAGATGGCTGAATATGGAGTGTAGTTACTCTAGAAACGCATCCTCTTAGTAAAAAAAAAAAAGAAGAAATTTTATTTTCTTAACTTTTCTTTTGACTTCTCCTTTATAAACATTTTTTTTGAGTCGAAGATGGCTGAATATGGAGTGTAGTGACTCTAGAAACGCATCTTCTTAAAAAAAAAAAAAATTCAGACTTTTTTCTTTAATTTTTCTTCATGTATGTTTTTCTTTTTATGTTTAGAATAGGTTGGGGGGTAGAATTTCGTTAAAAAAATATATATATATTTGGTAATTTTGTGTGAGTTTTTGATATTGGATGATATGATGACTTTTAAATTTTAGTATTTGTATTATCTTTGGTCTTGAGTGATGTTACACCATGTTTGCTATTCTATATGTTGATGTTGGGGACAAATATGAGTTGCTTGAAGGAATGCATATGTCAAAATAAATTCCAAGTGAGTTTTTGAGCCTATTAATTTTTCTTGGAGAGTAACCCTTTTTGCCCATTATTCATGCAGCTTAGCAGTTTATTATTTTATACATGATCTCTAGATTTCCTTTAAGTCAACCCTTTAAAAAAAAAAAAAATGTGTGTTGCTGCATCTAAAGGCCCACCTAACTAATAGATATGGAAGATTATTTAGAGCTCTAAGAGACGATAGAAGGCCATTTTTGATCCGTTTGAGCCTTTCTAGCCATCCCTATTGTAAAATATCCATAGTTAGCCATTTTGAGCCTAAATAAATAAATTAAAAAAAAAAAAAACTTTTCTTTGTTAACTTATCATCCTGACCCACTCCAATTTGGAGTATTACCCGATATAATACAAGTTCCATCACCTATTCATGTTTGAGAAAAAGGATAAATAATTATTTTATTCAACAAAGTTGTGCCATAAAAAAAAAAAATTCAAAAAAAAAAGAAAAAAAAAAGAAAAAAAGAAAAAAAAGATATACAATAGCAATAAATAAGCGAAATGCATCTTGTAATTTTCAAAAGTTCTTGAACTTTTCTCAAACACATATATATTTTGTTTCCTTATTTTCCTTTCTTTGTTAAGCCATGTCCCTAGCCTACGTTACGTCCTAATAAAAGTCCTTCTTGATTTTAGAGAACTATAATCTGAAGTAAAAGCTAGTTATATGGGCTATTAAGATGTAGTGATGCATTAAAAAAAAAAAAAAATTGGGTTGACTAGTAATTTATTTGAGGTCGTATTATTTCTAAGCTGTGGGCATATTTCTTTCATCTTGGTGAGAGTGTGTGGTATTTCTATATTATTTTCTCTCAATTCACCATTCATTGTAGTGACAATTTTTATTGGGTTTAATTTCTTTGTGAGAGTGTCACTACTACTGGTGAGATTTTGGGGTTTGACATGTTATTCTTGAAAGTGGCCTGATTACTATAGTCTACTGGACTGATGCATGTGGATTGTTGATGTGGTTGTGATATTTCTTTAGACTGGAGATAATACTTGTACTTTTCTTTGATTGCTATCATTAATCTGATTGAATAAACACGTGTGTTAAAAAAAAAAAAAAATTTGGTTTTGAATTTTATCTTCGCTTTATTTGCTAGGGACTAGCAATAAGCTGGTTGGGGGGTGTGTTGAGTGTTAGAAAGTGTATATTTATAAAGGAGAAAATCGTCATTTTACACTTCAAGTCTCACTAACATTGCTATTTTTATTTATTTAAGTATTTTGTTATTTAATTACGTGTGTTTCATTATAATTAGTTATTTTATGTATTTTAGGGGTATCACGATCATTTCATAATGAACGGTGATCGACAAAGAAACGGACATCACATTTGAACTCGTGACGATCGAAACCTTAGATGGAGCATAAAAGGAAAATGTCACTCGTTCACATATACGGAACTATTCATACGTGATAAGATCGTTCATGATCTGTACATAAATAGTACATCGTGCAAAACCGCATCAGTGCAAATAGTGGTCAAACCGTGAACTGTACAAATATTATTACTGTGCAAAAACAGTTTTACTGTGCAAATAGTTGTCAATCCGTGTGAACAGTGCAAATAGTGTTACTGCTCAAATAGTGGTCATGACTGTTGATCACGACGTGGCGCAATCTCGAAAGGCCCAAACTGTTTTTAATCCGATGGTCATGATTCACTCAATGTACCTATAAAAAGGGGGCTTCCCCCCCTAATTTGATATCCCTGAATTCATTTCTAAGCTTAGATTTTTGTAATTCCTTCTCTTTCTTGTATTTTCTATGTATTTTAATAAATTCCCATTTTACCCCTAGTTCAACAATGAGTAGCTAATTTTCTTTTAAGCTTGGGTTGAAGGTGAAGCCTCAACATGTTCCATGGGCTTTATTTGGTAAATTTATTTTCTTTTCCCCTCTAATATTTGTGGTTGTTTTGACTTATCGTCGACAAATAATAATAGTCTTGTCTAGATACACCGCCTACGGTTAAACCGGCACCCTAGTACAAGGTTATTATTATTTGGCACGATAAGCCCTTAGCACCATATTTATTTGAGCGTGGTTCATGAGGTGTGGAATCCCCCTTCATGATTTAATTGGTATTAATATGGAATATTTAGCCCATGGAGCATGTTGATGCAGATCCGGATACCCAAGTACTTTATTTCAATAGATTTCGTTTAAGTTATTCCTGCCATTCCAATTTAATTCCTAGCACAGTTTAAATCATTTCACTATCAATCCAACCATCCATTTAAGAAAATTAATTCTACATATAATTAGAATCCACCTCCTCGTGGGATCGACACTCGTCACCATTGATCTATTCTACAATAGATTCGTGCGCTTGCGAGTTCAATAAAATTTGCACAACAAGTTTTTGGCGCCGTTGCCGGGGAGGTAAGTATTTTAATTCATAGAATTAGTTTTTTTTTTTCCTAATATTTATTTATTTTAGTTGTTTTCTTGTAATTTATTTTTCTCCTTTTCTCATTTAGAAAAAAAAAATTTTAAGGTTAGAATTTCATTTTTTTTTCTTTAAATTTGTGTAATTTAATTTTCCTATCATTTTCTTTGTAATTTAATTTTGTTTATCTTGTTATCTTTCTTTGTAATTTATTTTAATTTTAGTTAATATTTGTTTCACGTAATCTCTTTTTCTTATAGTAATTGAGTTTATTTTCATAAGTAGATCAGAAGTTAGTATCGTAATTTCTCCTCCTGTTATTTTTATTTTCATTTATTTTGTTCTTTGATGCATGGTCAAGGTCATTATCACCCAATCTTGAGCCTTTAGACCTTGAGTTAGAAAAACACTTCGCACACATAAACACATCGCATTTAAAAGTAATTTGACATGGATTTACAAACCAACAACCGTAACCACAAGAGACCATTTAAGACTATTTAGTCCTCAGAAAAACAGCCCACCGCCCATGACTGCTTCACGCTACTTGCTGGGTTTTGCCATTTTAGGCAGGCCTCTTTAGCCTCCCAGGGCACACGAGGACCCTCAAAGACTGCCCATTTCCAACCCAGAGCCCCGAAACCCCTCCCAACCCCCAGACCAAATGCAGACCACCGGCCCTATTACTATTTAACGCGGCTATGGCATTTCTTGCCATTTTAGGGCCTGATCAGAATTCCCACGCACACGAGGACCCTCGAAAAGACTGTACCCATTTTCAACTAACTCCAAACCCCTCCCAACCTCATGGACCAAAGGCAATAGCCCACCGCCGGATTATTTCACGCGCCCTGGGTATTTTTTGCCATTTTAGGCAGGCCTCGACTGCATTCTCCCATCGGCACACGAGACCCTCAAAGAAGACTATTTCACGACTGAGCCCCCAACCCCTCCCCAACCCGACCAAAGGCTAAGCCACCGCCTCGGCGACTATTTCCACTGCGCTTGGCATTTCTTGCCATTTTAGGGCAGGCGTCACCGTAGCCTCCCACGGGTACACGAGGACCCTCGAAAGGACTGTACTTTTCACGCCGGCCCCCGAACGCCCCTCCCAACCCCCGCGACCAAAGGATAGCCCACCGGCCTCGACATTTCACGCTGCGCTGGACATGTCTTGCCATTTTTAGGCAGGCTTGACCATCCTCCCACCACGAGGGACCCTCGAAAGACTGCACCCATTTTCCCGACCAGAACCCCAAACCCCTCCCCAACCCCGGACCAAAGGCTATAGCCCACCCTCGGGATTATTCGACGCCATGCCCGCTTGGCAATTCTTGTCATTTAGGGCAGGCCTCGACCGTAGCTCCCACGGGCACACAATGAAGACCCTAGAAAACTCTGTACCCATTTTCGACGAGCAGAGCCCCTAAACCCTCCCCAACCTCATGGACCAAAGGCTATAGTCCACCGCCTCGGCGACTATTTCACGCGGCCATTGGCATGTCTTGCCATTTTAGGTGCTTCAATCGTAGCCTCCCATCAAGCACACGAGACCATCGAAAAGACTGCACTCCATTTTCACGACCGTAACCCCTAAACCCCTCCCTACCCCCGCTGACCAAAGGTTATAGCCCACCGCCTGGGCATGATTATTTCACGCGCGCTGGCCGGGTATTTTTTGCCATTTCAGGACAAGCCTCGACTGCATTCTCCCATCGGGCACACGTGACCCTCGAAAGACTGCACTCCATTTCACGACCACTGAGCCCTCAAACACCTTCCCCAACCCCTCAAGGACCAAAGGCTACAGCCCACCGGCTCTAAGGACTATTTCACGCACGGCCGCTGACATTTCATGATTTAGGTGCTCGACCGTAGCCTCCCACCGGGCACACCAGACCCTCAGAAGACTGCACTCCATTTCCAATGACCAGAGCCCGCGAAACCCCTCCCCAACCCTCATGGACCAAAGGCTATAGCCCATCGGCCTGGTGACTATTTCATGGCTGGTATGTCTTTGCTATTTTGCTTCACCGTAGCTTCCCACTGCACGCGAGGACCTCGAAAAGTCTGTACCCATTTCCTACTACTGTGGCCCCTAAACCCCTCCCCCAACCCACGCGACCACAGGCCCACCCACGGTGACACGCACGCGTACACTGGGCATTTCTTTATTATTTTGTATGTGCTTTGACCGTAGCCTCCCACCTGGGTACACGGGGACCCCTCAAAAGACCTGCACCCATTTCCGACTCCTGCAACCCCAACATCCTTCCCCAACGCCCGCGGACCAAAGGCTATAGCCCACCGCCTCGACGATTATTTCACGCACACTGGTATGTCTTGCCATTTTAGGCAGGCTTCCGATCAGAGCCTCCCATCGGCACACGAGGACCGAAAATACTGCACTCATTTTCACGCACTGTGAGCCCCCAAACCCCTCCCCAACCCCGCAAGGGACTAAAGCACAGCCCACCGCCTCGCATTATTTCACGCACAGCCGCTGGCATTTTTTGCCATTTTAGGGCATGTGCCTGACTGCACTCCTCCCATCAAGCACACGAGGACCTCGAAAAGACTGTACTCATTTCCGACGACTGTGAGCCCTGAAACCCACTCCCAACCCCTCATGGACACAAGGCTATAGCCCACCGGCCCTTGTGACTATTTCACGCCACTGGCATTTCTTGCTATTTTAGGCAGTGCCTCGATCAAGCTTCCCATCGGGTACACGAGGACCCTCAAAAGTCTGTACCCATTTCCCACTTCAGGCCCCTAAACCCCTCCCCAACCCACGCGACTAGTATAGCCCACCGCCTCGGACTATTTCACGCTACTGGGTCATTGGGCATTTCTTGCCATTTTAAGGCGACCGTAGCCTCACTGAGCTGGGCACAGGGACCCTGAAAAAAGGTGTACCGATTTCCGACACAGGAACCCCCGAGCGTCCCTCCACAACCCCGCGGACCGAGCTATTTTGCCTTGACCTCGGTGACAATTTCACCTTGTTTGCCTGGACATGTCTTGCCATTTTAGGGCGAGCTTCGACCACGTAACCTCCCACTTTGGGCACATGCAAGGACCCTCGAAAAAGGCGTACCATTTCCGACGGCAGGCCCTGGAAACACCTTCCCCGCCCCGGACCCAAGCGCTGTTTATAGCCAGTGGCCTCGGCGACTAATTCGCTGGCAGCTGCGCGGCTGGGCATTTTGCCATTTAGGCGAAGCCTCGGCCGTACCCTCCCAGGCTACGTGGACCCTCGAAAAGACTGTACCCATTTCCGACTGACGGGCCCCGAGAAACAACTCCCGGCCCCGCGGACCAAGGCTATAGCCCACCGGCCTCGGCGGACTATTTCCTGTGCGCGCTTGTTGGGCATGTCTTGCCATTTTACGGGGCTTCGGCCGTAGCCTCCCTCTTGGGCACCAGGACCCTCGAAATAGCTGTACCCGTTTTCCGACGACAGGCCCTAAGCCCCTCCCGCCCCCAGCGGACCAAGGCTATAGCCACCCGGCCTCGGCGACTATTTCCGCGTCTTCGCGCCGCTGGGCATTTTTGCCATTTTAAGGCGAAGGCCTCCGGCCGTACCCTCCCACTTTGAGCTGCGAGGACCACTCGAAAACATGCCTCCATATTGAGCAGGCCTGAGAACCACTCCCCGGCCCCAGCGGACCCAAGCTCCCACGGCCTCGGCGACAATTTCCGCAGCTGCGCTGGCTGGACATGTCTTGCCATTTTAGGGGCGGGGCTTGACCGTAGCCTCCCACTTAGGAACATGCAGGACCTCAAAGACATGCCCATTTCCGGCGGGCCGAGGCCCCCTCTGACCCTCGCCCGCGGACCAAAGGCTATAGCCCACAGGCCTCGGCGACTATTTGACGCGCTGCGCCGCTGGGCATTTCTTGCCATTTTAGGGCAGGCCTCTGACCGTAGCCTCCCAATGGGTTCACGAGGACCCTCGAAAGGACTGTAACCATTTCGGACACCCAGAGCCCCCGAACGTCCCTCCCCATCCCCCACGGACCAAAGGCTATAGCCCACCGGCCTCGGTGACTATTTCACGCGCTGCGCCGCTGGGCATGTCTTACCATTTTAGGCGGGGCTTGGTTGTAGCCTCCCTACCCAGGCACGAGGACCCTCGAAAAGGCATGCCCATTTTCGTGACGAGCCCCTAAACCCCCTCCCTACCCCGCGGACCAAAGCCCCAGCCTCGGCGACTATTTCCTTCGCGCATTTTGCCATTTAAGGGCAGGCTCATTGCCTCCCTCCCAGGCACACGTGGACCCTCGAAAAACTGCCCATTTCCGGCGGACCCAGGCCCCGAAACACCTTCCCAGCCCGCGGACCAAAGGCTATAGCCCACCGGCCTCGGCGACCTATTTCACGCTCGCGCTGGGCATTTCGTGCCATTTAGGGCAGGCCGTGACCGTAGCCTCAGGCGCGAGGAGCCTTGAAGCCCATTTTCGGCTGAGCCCTAAACACACCCCCAACCCCGCGGACCAAAGGCTATAGCCCACCGGCCTCGATGACTATTTCACGCTGCGCTGGACATTTCTTGCCATTTAGGCAGGCTTGACCGTAGCCTCCCCGGCTGCAGGGACCCTCGTAAAGGCATACCCATTTCCGATGACGCCGAGCCCGAAACCCCTTCCCAACCCCGCGGACCAAAGGTTATAGGCCGTGACTAAGTGACTATTTCAGCTGCGCGTTGGGTATGTCTTGCCATTTAGGCGGGCTTCTGGCGTAGCCTCCCACTGGGCACGCGAGGACCCTCGAAAAGTCTGGACCCATGTCCGACGACCAGAGGCCCCGCAAACCCCCGCCCCACCCCCCGCGGACAAACGGCTATAGCCCACGGCCTCGGTGACTATTTCAGCCATTGCGCCTTGGGCATTTCTTTCCATTTTAGGCGGGCTTGACCGTAGCCTCCCAACTGGGCACAGGGACCCTCAAAAGCATGCCATTTCCGACAGAACCCCGACGTCAACTCCCAACCCCAGCGGACCAGGCTATAGCCCACCGGCCTCGGTGACTATTTCCCATGCGCTGCGCTGGGCATTTCTTGCCAATTTAGGGCAGGCCTCGGCGAAGCCTCCCAGCTGGTACGAGGACCCTCGAAAGGACTGTACCCATTTCGGACACCCAGAGCCCCCGAACGTCCCTCCCCAACCCCCACGGACCAAAGGCTATAGCCCACCGGCCTCGGCGACAATTTTACGCGCTGCGCCGCTGGACATGTCTTGCCATTTTAGGCGAGCTTCGGCTGTAAGCCTCCCAGGCACATGAGGACCCTCGAAAAGACTGTACCCATTTCCGATGACAGGCCCGACAACTTCCCCAGCGGACCAGGCTATAGCCCACCTCGGCGACTATTTGAGCGCTGCGCTGGCATTTCTTGCCATTTAGGCAGGCCTCGACCGTAGCCTCCCACTTGGGTACGAGGACCCTCGAAAGGACTGTACCCATTTCGGACACCAGAGCCCCGACGTCCCTCCCAGCCCACGGACCAGGCTATAGCCCACGGCCTCGGTGACTATTTCTGTGCGCGCTGGGCATGTCTTACCATTTTAGGCGGGCTTGGACCGTAGCCTCTCCAGGCACCGAGGACCCTCGAAAAGACTGTACCCATTTCGACGACGAGCCCTAAACCCCTCACCCGCGGACCAAAGACTATAGCCCACCGGCCTCGGCGGACTATTTCACAGCTGCGCTTGTTGGGTATTTTTGCCATTTAGGCAGGCCTCATGTACCCTCACTGGGCACACGTGGACCCTCGAAAAACTGCCATTTCCGGCGACGGGCCCCGAAACACGTTCCCCAACCCCCGCGGACCAAAGGCTATAGCCCACCGGCCTCGGCGACTATTTCACGCACTACGCCGCTGGGCATTTCTTGCCATTTTAGGGCAGGCCCTGACCGTAGCCTCCCACTGGGCACGAGAGGAGCCTCGAAAAGACTGTACCCATTTTCGACGACCAGAGCCCCGTAAACACCCCCCAACCCCCGCGGACCAAAGGCTATAGCCCACCGGCCTCGATGACTATTTCACGCGCTGCGCCGCTGGACATTTCTTGCCATTTTAGGGCAGGCTTCTGACCGTAGCCTCCCACTGGGCACACGAGGACCCTCGTAAAGACTGTACCCATTTCCGATGACCAGAGCCCGCGAAACCCCCTCCCCAACCCCCGCGGACCAAAGGCTATAGCCCACCGGCCTAAGTGACTATTTCCCGCGCTGCGCCGCTGGGTATGTCTTGCCATTTTAGGGCAGGCTTCTGACCGTAGCCTCCCACTGGGCACGCGAGGACCCTCGAAAAGTCTGTACCCATTTCCGACTACCAGGGCCCCCTAAACCCCCTCCCCAACCCACGCGGACAAAAGGCTATAGCCCACCGGCCTCGGTGACTATTTCACTGTGCTGGCTGGCATTTCTTGCCATTTAGGGCAGGCTTCTGACCGTAGCCTCCCACTGGGCACCACAGGGACCCTCAAAAGACTGTACCCATTTCCACGGAACCCCCGACTCCCCACCCCCCGGACCAAAGGCTATGCCACCGGCCTCGGTGACTATTTCCACTGCGCTGGGCATTTCTTGCCATTTTAGGCGGGCCTCGTCGTAGCCTCCAGCTGGGTACACGAGGACCCTCGAAAGGACTGTACCCATTTCCGGCAGGCCCCGAGCGTCCCTCCCGGCCCCCACGGACCAAAGGCTATAGCCCACGGCCTCGGCGACAATTTCTGTTGCGCGCTGGACATGTCTTGCCATTTTAGAGAAGCTTACATAACCTCCCACTGGGCACATGAGGACCCTCGAAAGAACTGTACCCATTTCCGGCAGGCCCCGAAACAACTGACCCCCGCGGACCAAAGGCTATAGCCCACGGCCTCGGCGACTATTTGAAGCTGCTGGGCATTTCTTGCCATTTAGGCGGGCCTCGTACGTAGCCTCCCAGCTGGGTACACGAGGACCCTCGAAGGACTGCCATTCAGACACCCAGGCCCCGAGCGTCCCTCCCGGCCCCACGGACCAAGGCTATAGCCCCGGCCTCGGCGACTATTTGGCCTGGCGCTGGGCACTTCTTGCCATTTTAGGGCAGGCCTATGCCGTAGCCTCCCGGGTACGAGGACCCTCGAAAGGACTGTACCCATTTCGGACACCAGAGCCCCAGGCGTCCCTCCCCGGCCCCACGGACCAAGGCTATAGCCACCGGCCTCGGTGACTATTTCACGCCTGCGCTGGGCATGTCTTGCCATTTTAGGGCGGGCTTGACCGTAGCCTCCTGGGCTGCAGGACACTCGAAAAGGCTGTACCCATTTTCGTGACGAGGCCCCTAAACCCCTCCCCCACCCCGCGGACCAAAGGCTATAGCCCACCGGCCTCGGGCTATTTCCTGTGCGCTGGGCATTTTGCCATTTGAGGCAGCCTCGGCCGTCCCTCCCCAGGCACCACGTGGACCCTCGAAAAGACTGCCCATTTCCAGGCCGAAACACGTTCCCAACCCCGCGGACCAGGCTATAGCCCACGGCCTCGGCGACTATTTCCACTTTTCGCTGGGCATTTCTTGCCATTTTAGGCGAGCCTGACCGTAGCCTCCACAGCGCGAGGAGCCTCGAAAAGACTGTACCCATTTTGACGACGAGCCCGTAAACACCCCAACCCCGCGGACCAAAGGCTATAGCCCACACGGCCTCGATGACTATTTCACCTTGTTGCGCGCTGGACATTTCTTGCCATTTTAAGGCGGGCCTGACCGTAGCCTCCCACGGGCACACGAGGACCCTCGTAAAGACTATGCCCATTTCCGATGACCGAGCCCATGAAACCCCTCCCCAACCCGCGGACCAAAGGCTATAGCCCACGGCCCTGGTGACTATTTCCCGCGCTGCGCCGCTGGGTATGTCTTGCCATTTTAGGGCAGGCTTCTGACCGTAGCCTCCCACTGGGAACGCGAGGACCCTCGAAAAGTCTGTACCCATTTTCGATTACCAGGGCCCCCTAAACCCCCTCCCCAACCCACGCGGACCAAAGGCTATAGCCCACCGGCCTCGGTGACTATTTCACGCGCTGCGCCGCTGGGCATTTCTTGCCATGTTAGGTCCGGCGGGGGGAAGTAGCCTCCCACTGGGCACACGAGGACCCTCAAAAAGACTGTACCCATTTCCGACACCCAGAACCCCCGAACGTCCCTCCCCAACCCCCGCGGACCAAAGGCTATAGCCCACCGGCCTCGGCGACTATTTCACGCGCTACGCCGCTGGGCATTTCTTGCCATTTTAGGGCAGGCCCTAACCGTAGCCTCCACGCAGGGACCCTCGAAAAGTACCCATTTTGTGACGAGCCCCAAACCCACTCCAACCCCTGCGGACCGAGGTTATAGCCCACAGCCTCGGTGACTATTTCGCAGCAGCTGGGCATTTCTTGCCATTTTAGGGCAGGCCGTAGCCTCCCACGGGGCACCAGGACCCTCGAAAAAGTGTCCCCATTTCCGACACCCAGGCCCTCCTCCCGGCCCCGCGGACCAAAGGCTATAGCCCACGGCTCGGCGACTATTTCGCGCTGTCTTGCCAGGCAAAATTTTATTGAACTTCATAGCGCACGAATCTATTGTAGAATAGATCAATGGTGGCAGTGTCGATCCACGAGGAGGTGGATTTTAATTATGTGTCGAATTAATTTTCTTTAATGGGTGAGTTGGTTGTGATGAAATTAATTTAAACTATCTTGGAAATTAAATTGGAATGGCGAGAATAACTTAAATTGGAAACTATTGAGATAAAGCACTTGGGTATCGGATGCGCATCAACATGCTCCATAGGCTAAATATTCCATATTAATACCAATTAAATCATGAGTTCACTTTCATGAACCACCTTCAAATAAATATGGTGCTAAGGGCTTATCGTGCCAAATAATAATAACCTTGTACTAGTGTGCGGTTTAACCGGGCGGTATCTGAACAAGACTATTATTGTCGACGAAAAAGTCAAAACAACCACAAATATTAGAGGGAAAGAAAATAAATTTACCAAATAAAGCCCATGGAACATGTTGAGACTTCACCTTGACCCAAGCTTAAAAGAAAATTAGCTACTCATTTTTGAACTAGGGTAAAATGAGAATTTATTAAAATACATAGAAAATACAAGAAAGAAGGAATTACAAAAATCTAAGCTTAGAAATGAATTCGGGATATCAAATTAGAAGCCCCCTTTTTATAAATACATTAGTGAATCATGACCGCCATCGGATTAAAAGCAGTTTGGGCGCTCGAGTTGCGCACGTCGTGATCAGCAGATCAACACCACTTTTGAGCGATAATACTATTTGCACAGTTCACACGGTTTGACCACTATTTGCCTGATAAGCGGTTTTTACGGTGGCCGATTTTTGCCTGATAAGCGATTTTGCCACGGTAACACTATTTATGCGGTACCATGAAACGATTACCGTACGTATGAATAGTCCGTATATGTGAGCGATGACATTTTCCTTTTATGCTCCTCCTTGGGTTTTCGATCGTCACGAGTTCAAATGTGGCGTCATTTCTTTGTCTGATCACTCGTTCATTGTGAAATGATCGTGATACCCCTAAAATACATAAAATAACTAATTATAATGAAACACACGTAATTAAATAACAAAATACTTAAATAAATAAAAGTAGCAATGTTAGTGAGACTTGAAGTGTAAAATGACGATTTTCTCCTTTATAAATATACACTTTCTAACACTCAACACACCCCCCAACCAGCTTATTGCTAGTCCCTAGCAAATAAAGCGAAGATAAAATTCAAAAACCAATTTTTTTTTTTAATTTAAAATACACACGTGTTTATTCAATCAGATTAATGATAGCAATCAAATAAAAGTACAAGTATTATCTCCAGTTTAAAGAAATATCACAACCACATCAACAATCCATATGCATCAGTCCAGCAGACTATAGTAATCAGGCCACTTTCAAGAATAACATGTCAAACCCCAAAATCTCACCGGTAATAGTGACACTCTCACAAAGAAATTAAACCCAATAAAAATTGTCACTACAATGAATGGTGAATTGAGAGAAAATAATATAGAAATACCACACACTCTCACCAAGATGAAAGAAATATGCCCACAGCTTAGAAATAATACGACCTCAAATAAATTACTAGTCAACCCAATTTTTTTTTTTTTAATGCATCACTACATCTTAATAGTCCATATAACTAGCTTTTACTTCAGACTATAGTTCTCTAAAATTTAGAAGGATTTTTATTAGGACGTAACGTAGGCTAGGGACATGGCTAACAAAGAAAGGAAAATAGGGAAACAAAATATATATATGTTTGAGAAAAAGTTCAAGAACTTTTGAAAATTACAAGATGCATTTTGCTTATTTATTGCTATTGTATATCTTTTTTTTTTTTTTTTTTTTATATATGGCACAACTTTATTGAACAAAATAATTATTTATCCTTTTTCTCAAACATGAATAGGTGATGGACTTGTATTATATCGGGTAATACTCCAAATTGGAGTGGGTCAGGATGATAAGTTAACAAAGAAAAAGCTTTCTTTTTTTTTTTTTTTTTTTTTTTAAGGCTCAAAATGGCTAACTATGGATATTTTACAATAGGGATGGCTTGAAAGGCTCAAACGGATCAAAGATGGCCTTCCATCGTCTCTTAGAGCTCTAAATAATCTTCCATATCTACTAGTTAAGTGGGCCTTTAGATGCAGCAACACACATTTTTTTTTTTTAAAGGGTTGACTTAAAGGAAATCTAAAGATCATGTATAAAATAATAAACTGCTAAAATTGCATGAATAATGGGCAAAAAGGGTTACTCTCCAAGAAAAATTAATAGGCTCAAAAACTCACTTGGAATTTATTTTGACATATGCATTCCTTCAAGCAACTCATATTTGTCCCCAACATCAACATATAGAATAGCAAACATGGTGTAACATCACTTAAGACCAAAGATAATACAAATACTAAAATTCAAAAGTCATCATATCATCCAATATCAAAAACTCAAACAAAATTACCAAATATTTTTTTTTAACGAAATTCTACCCCCCAACCTATTCTAAACATAAAAAGAAAACATACATGCAGAAAAATTAAAGAAAAATGTCTGAATTTTTTTTTTTTTTAAAAATAAGATGCGTTTCTAGAGTCACTCCATATTCAGCCATCTTGACTTAAAAACTTGAAAACATATATTTATAAAGGAGAAGTCAAAAGAAAAGTTAGGAAAAACATAATAATAATTTTTTTTTTACTAAGAAGATGTTTCTAGGTAACTACACTCCATTATTATCTTATTCAAAATGGTTAGTTCTACAACAAAAATTAGTAAAAACTTAACCAATATTCCTGATTGTCAATTCCCCATTGTCCTCAATGTTTGAAAGGAAAAGTAGAGTTTAGAAGACATCACACAGGAAGTGCAACACGAGAAGAAAATATTTACAAGCGGAGGTTAAATCTAATTTGTACTTAACTTCTGCTTTGTTACCATCATTATTTGAACATTCCAACAGCGGTCACAGTATCATCTGCGATTGATAAACATAGCAGATCAAGTAGCTCGTTAGCGGTATGTGCACAAATAAAGACTTTTAGCGAGGAAGGAATGAAATAATTTTTATTGCATGGTTAAGAAATGCGATAAAGCCATCATAAAAATTATTGACATTTAACAAACCGATGGGTTTCTGGTGGATGTTCAGATGGGCCCAAGATGCTAATGTGATTAGTGCCTCTAGAGTTGCAAGATCTCCTGGAAGAAAAATAAAAGCATCGGCATGATTTAACATTTCAGTTATTCTTTCTTGCATACCTGAGACGACTAACTCTTCTCCAGTTGATGAGTTAGACAAACAGCCCAAAGGTTTTAGGATTGTTGGGATGATGCCTAACACTTGGCTCCCTCTGATATAAGCAGCTTCTGAGACCATTTTGGATAACCCTCGGTCACCTCCTCCATACACCAAGTGCAGTTTTCTCTCTGCTATTCTTCGACCAAGATCTATGGCTGCTTCAACGAACTCTTTATGTTTGCCATAATTAAACCCAGAGA
This sequence comes from Citropsis articulata, assembly GCA_030449925.1. Lineage (NCBI taxonomy): Eukaryota > Viridiplantae > Streptophyta > Magnoliopsida > Sapindales > Rutaceae > Citropsis > Citropsis articulata. The sequence continues at coordinate 114,788 of JASUUH010000144.1, read as the reverse complement.
GCACACAAATGTTCTTGAATTATTTGCTGGGAGTAGCTGCCATTAGGATACTGCTCAAAAACAATTTGTGAGTGCACAACAAAAAATTATATTTAAGAACCTTGGTGACAACGGGTCACAGCTGTGTATGAGGCATTATGTCAATGTCAATTAACACTAAGGCACATGGCTCGAGAGTCAAAAAGCGATAAAAGGAAAAAGAAAACAATGATAACAAAAATTATTACGAGGCAATAATGCGAATGGTAAAACAACGATGAAATAAAACAACGATGAAAGTAAAGGATATTCACGGTAGTTGCGGTGGCTCACATCTTCCTGGTTTCGTCGAAGCGGCGAGCGCCCTCTATGGGTCGAGGATAGGCTTCCCATCCGGTTTCTTACAAAGCGGCAAGCGAGTCGTTTATAGTCGATTCGAGGCATGTCGTGCGTTCTTTTCGAATAATGGCCATAAGCGGAGATCGCTCTTTGTACATATCCAGGATGCGTTTCAAAAGACAAAGGATATTATCAATGACTCTTTATTCAAGCCATCCATAATGAATCTAATCTTATCTTCCTGTTATCGGACACCATTCCCAAAGAACATGGTTTTTATTGCATATCGTTACGGCACACTTATGACAAGCAACGAAAGTCTTTTAGCTAAATCGTTTTTTGCCTTTACCACAACCAGGCATGTATGCAATAAATTTAGGAGGTAACTCACACATAGCGTGCTGGCCTCGATTAACCAGCGGATGTCAGCAGGTATGCCATTCTTCATAAGCAATCGCATGCGTTCGGATCGGGCTTTATAGATTGAAAAGAGTGCATTCTGAGGAAGCGAAGGGAATCGTTTGTGAAGCTTTGCTAAAATCTCGTCTCTGTCCATGCCTTCGTCTCAGAATATCAGTTATTGTGGGAAACTGAAGTAACCGACTTGATTGTCACGGAGTACCGTTATCCGCCTCTTCACCGGGATGACAAACTTAAACACACAAAGCAAACTAAACACACAAACAGAAAAACAAATTAAAACACACAAAGAAAATTAAAATCGTCCTCTTATCGAATTACCTCAAGCTCCAATTCCAAATAAAAAATGCCATCCTCTATTTCTGTGAGTTGTCTTTCTAGATCTTTAACGTGGAATACTAACTCTGGCGGTTGTAGATCCCAGATAGGATGAAATTTAGAAAATCGTATCTGCTTTCTGAGATGAGTTTGGATACGTTGAAGTGTTCTAATGTGTACAAGAGTCTTGTCTCATGATTAAAATGATAAGAAAACTATAATGGTTAAACAAACACACTTAAACAAAATAATTTCAATCAGCAAAGAATAATCAAAAGAAAGAATCAAATCAAATCACCGATTTTAGGGCAGGCCTCGAGCGTAGCCTCCCATTTGGGTACACGAGGCCCTCGAAATGAGTGGACCCATTTCGATGCCTGAGCCCCGAACCCCCTCTCCAGCCCGGACCACGGGCTATAGCCCGGCTGGAGACTATTTCACAGCTGGGCACTCGAGGCCCTCAAAATCTGGACCCATTTCGATGCCCAGGCCTCAGACCCCTCTCCAACCCCAGCGGACCACAAGCTATAGCCACCGGGCTTGGAGACTATTTCACGCGCTTTGCCGTAGGGAATTTCTCGCCTTTTTAGGGCAGGCCTCTGACCGTAGGTTTCCACTGAGAACACGAGGCCCCTCGAAAAGACTGGACCCATTTTCGATGCCCAGAGCCCCCGAACACCCCTCCCCAACCCCCGCGGACCACAGGCTATAGCCCACCGGCCTCGGTGACTATTTTCGCTGCGCTGGGTATTTCTTGGCATTTTAAGGCAGGCCTCTGAATGTAGCCTCCCACTGGGCACACGAGGACCCTCAAAAAGACCGTACCCATTTCCGATGACAAGAGGCCCCGAACCCCCCTCGCCAACCCCCGCGGACCAAAGGCTATAGCCCACTGGCCTGGGCGACTCTTTCACGAGCTGCGCCGCTGGGCATTTCTTGGCTTTTTAGGGCAGGCCTCTGACCGTAGGTTTCCACTGAGCACATGAGGCCCCTCAAAAAGACTGGACCCATTTCCGATGCCCAGAGCCCCCGAACTCCCCTCCCCAACCCCCGCGGACCAAAGGCTATAGCCCACCCGCATCGGCGACTATTTCCCGCGCTGCGCCGCTGAGCAGTTCCTGCCATTTTAGGGCAGGTCTCTGACCGTAGCCTCCCACTGTGCACATGAGGCCCCTATAAAAGATTGGACCCATTTCCGATGCCCAGAGCCCCCGAACCCCCTCCCAGCGGACCAGGGCTATAGCCCACCCGGGCTCGGAGACTATTCATGCAGCCGTGCTGCAGAATTTCCTACCTTTTGGGTAGGCCTCTGACCGTAGGTTTCACTCCACGAGGCCCCTCAAAAGAATGGACCCATTTCCGGCGTCAGGCCCCGAACTCCCCCCACCGCGGACCAAAGGCTATAGCCCTCGGAGACTATTCATGCCCGTGCTGGGCATTTCTTGGCATTTTAGTGCGGGCCTCGACCGTAGCCTCCCACTGGGCACTCGGACGCCTCAAAATCTGGACCCATTTCCGACCCCAGGCCCCGAACCCTCCCTCCCGACCCAGCGGACCAATGGCTATAGCCCGACCTTGTGACTATTTCTTGTCATATTAGGGCAGCCCTCTGACCGTAGCCTCCCACTGGGCACATGAGGACCCTCGAAATGACTGAAACCATTTGCGACCCCCAGAGCTCCTGAACCCCCCCCCCCCCAACCCCCGCGGACCAAAGGCTATAGCCCACCGGCCTCGGCGACTATTTCTTTCTTGCCATTTAGGGCGGGCCTCGACCGTAGCCTCCCACTGGGCACGGACCCTCTAAAAAACAGTACCCATTTCGGCCCCAGCCCCCGAACCCCCCTCCCCAACTCCCGCGGACCAAAGGCTATACCCCACTGGCCTCGGCGACTATTTCCCGCGCTGCGCCGCTGGGCAGTTCTTGCCATTTTAGGGCAGGTCTCTGACCGTAGCCTCCCACTGTGAACACGAGGCCCCTAAAAAAGATTGGACCCATTTCCGATGCAGGCCCGAACCCCCTCCGAACCCCGGACCAGGCTATAGCCCGGGCTCGGAGACTATTTCAGCGCCGTGCTTCTTTTCTTATCTTTAGGGTAGGCCTCGACCTTGGTTTCCACTGAGCACCACGAGGCCCTCAAAAGACTGGACCCATTTCCGATGCCGAGCCCCGAACCCCCTCCCAGCCCCGCGGACCAAGGCTATACCCACCGGCCTCGGCGACTATTTCAGCTGGCATTCCTTGGCATTTTACGGCGGGCCTTTGATCGCAGCCTCCCCAGGCACACTAGGACCCTCAAAAAGACTGTACCCATTTCCGGCGAGCTCCGAACCCCCTGCGGACCAAGGTTATAGCCCAGACCTCGGCTATTTCACTGTGGCGCCGCTTGGAATTTCTTGCAATTTTATGGCAGGACTCTTACCGTAGCCTCCCACTGCCTGCGACCCTCAAAAATTGTACCCTATTTCCTTTGCTCAGGCCCCGAACCCCCCTCCCGCGGACCAGGCTGTAGCCCACCGGCACAGGCAACTATTTGCAGCTGGCTGGGCATTTCTTGCCATTTTAGGGCAGGCCTCTGACCGTAGCCTCCCACTGGGAATACGAGGCCCCTCGAAAAGACTAGACCCATTTCCGATGACCAGAACCCCCGAACCCCCCCAACCCCCGCGGACAATAGGCTATAGCCCACCGGGCTCGGAGACTATTTCCCATCCTGTGCCGCGGGGAATGTTTTTGTCTTTTTAGGGCAGCCCTCTGACCGTAGGTTTCCACTGAGCACACGAGGCCCCTCGAAATGACTGGACCCATTTTCGATGCCCAGAACCCCCGAACCGCCCTCCCAACCCTGTCGGACCAAAGGCTATAGCCCACCGCCCTCGGCGACAATTTCGCGTGCTGCGCCGCTGGGCAGTTCTTGTCATTTTAGGGTAGGCCTCTAACCGTACCTCCGACTGGCCACACGAGGTCCCTCGAAAAGATTGGACCCATTTCCAAAGCCCAGAGCTCTCGAACCCCCTTCCCAACCCCATGGACCACAGCTATAGCCACTCGGAGACTATTCCTTGTTGTCTTTGAGGAATTTCTTGCCTTTTTAGGGCAGCCCTCTGAGCGTAGGTTTCCACTGAGCACACGAGGCCCCTCGAAAAGACTGGAAACATTTCCGATCCCCAGAGCCACGGAACCCCCCTCCTCAACCCCCGCGAACCAAAGCCTATACCCCACCGGCCTCAGCGACTATTTCGCGCTGCGCGCCTGGGCATTTCTTGCCATTTTAGGCCAGGCCTCTAACGTAGCCTCCCACTTTGGGCACGACCCTGAAAAGTCTATACCCATGTCCGACACCCACCCCTAACCCCTCCCAGCCCATGGACCAAAGGCTATAGCCGGCGGCCTCGGAGACTATTCCTGCGCCTTCGGCATTCTTGCCATTTATGAGGCCTCGACCGTAGCCTCCCATTGGGCACGAGCACCCTAAAAGACTGTACCTATTTCCAATGCCCAGATCGCCTGACCCCCCCGCGGACCAAGGCTATAGCCCACCTCGGTGTATGTTTTCCGCTGGGCATTTCTTGCCATTTTAGGGCGGGCCTCGACCGTAGCCTCTCACAGGCACACGAGGCCCTTGAAAGACTGGACCCATTTCCGATGGCTAGAACCCCGCCCAACCCCGCGGACCACCTATAGCCGAGTCGGAGACTATTTCATGTGGCACGTGGGCCATTTCTTGCCTTTTAGTGCGGGCCTCTGAGGTTCCCACTGAGCACACGAGGCCCCTTACAAAGATTGGAACCATTTCTGATGCCCAGAGTCCCCGAACCCCCTCCCCAACCCCCGCGGAACAGGTGTTATAGCCCACCGGCCTCGGTGACTATTTCGCGCGCTGCGGCTCTGGATATTTCTTGTCATTTTATAGTAGGCCTCTGACATTTTCGACGCCCAGGTGTTATAACCTCCCACTGGGCACATGAGGGCCCTCGAAAAGACTGGACCCATTTTCGACGCCCAGAGCCCAAGAAACTCCCTCCCCAACCCCCGCAGACCAAAGGCTATAGGCCACCGGCCTCAGCGACTATTTCGCGTTCTGCGCGCTGAGGCATTTCTTGCCATTTAGGCCAGGCCTCGACCGTAGCCTCCCACTAGGCACCACGATGACCTCTGGAAATGTACCTATTTTCGGCCCAGCCCCGAACCCCCTCCCAACCCCCGGACCAAAGCCTATAGCCCAGGCCTCGGCGACTATTTGCGGTGGGCATTTCTTGCCATTTAGGGCAGGCCTCGAGCGTAGCCTCCGACTGGGCACACGAGGCCCCTCGAAATGAGTGGACCCATTTCCGATGCCACAGGCCAGAACCCTCCCCCCCCGCGGACCAGCCTATAGCCCACGGCCTCGTTGCCTGTTGTGGCTGGGCATTTCTGGCCATTTAGGGCAGGCCTCTTTCGTGGCCTCCAGGCACACGAGGCCCCTCGAAATGGTGGACCCATTTCGATGCCCAGAGCCCCGAACCCCCTCCCAGCCCGGACCAAAGTTATAGCCCACTCGGCGACTATTTATTTGTGCGCTGGTATTTCTTGCCATTTAGGCAGGCCTTTGACCGTAGCCTCCCACTTTGGGCACACGAGGACCCTCGAAAGATTGGACCCATTTGCCCAGGCGAACCCCCCTTGACCCCGCGGACCACAGGCTATAGCCGACCGGGCACGGAAACTATTACGCGCGCTGTGCCGCGGCGAATTTCTTGCCTTTTTAGGGCAGGCCTCTGACCGTTGGTTTCCCCTGAGGAAACGAGGCCGCTCGAAATAACTGGACCCATTTCCGATGCCCAGGACCCCCGAATCCCCCTCCCCAACCCCAGCGGACCAAAGGCTATAGCCCACCGACCTCGGCGACTATTTCGCACGCTGGGCCATTCTTGCCTTTTAGGGCAGGCCTCTTGTTCCCAGCACTCCCGAGACTCCTTAAAAGACTGGACCCATTTCGATGCCCGAGTCCCGAACCCCCGCGGAACAGGCGTTATACCCCACCGGCCTCAGTGACTATTTCGCGCACTGCGGCTCTGGGCATTTCTTGTCATTTTATAGTAGGCCTCTGACCGTAACCTCCCACTGGGCACATGAGGGCCCTCGAAAAGACTGGACCCATTTTCGACGCCTAGAGCCCAAGAAACCCCCTCCCCAACCCCCGCAGACCAAAGGCTATAGGCCACCGGCCTCAGCGACTATTTCGCATTCTGCGCCGCTGGGTATTTCTTGCCATTTTAGGGCAGGCCTCTGACCGTAGCCTCCCACTGGGCACACGAGGCCCCTCGAAATGAGTGGACCCATTTCCGATGCCCTGAGCCCCAGAACCCCCCTCCCCAACCCCGCGGACCAAAGCCTATAGCCCACCGGCCTCGTTGCCTATTTCGCGCGCTGTGCCGCTGGGCATTTCTGGCCATTTTAGGGCAGGCCTCTGAACGTAGCCTCCGACTGGGCACACGAGGCCCCTCGAAATGAGTGGACCCATTTCCGATGCCCTGAGCCCCCGAACCCCCCTCCCCAACCCCCGCGGACCAAATGCTATAGCCCACCGGCCTCGGCGACTATTTCGTGCGCTGCGCCGCTGGGTATTTCTTGCCATTTTAGGGCAGGCCTCTGACCGTAGCCTCCCACTGGGCACACGAGGACCCTCGAAAAGATTGGACCCATTTCCGATGCCCAGAACCCCCGAACCCCCCTTCCCAACCCCCGCGGACCACAGGCTATAGCCGACCGGGCACGGAAACTATTACGCGCGCTGTGCCGCGGCGAATTTCTTGCCTTTTTAGGGCAGGCCTCTGACCGTTGGTTTTCCCTGAGGACACGAGGCCGCTCGAAATAACTGGACCCATTTCCGATGCCCAGGGCCCCCGAATCCCCCTCCCCAACCCCTGCGGACCAAAGGCTATAGCCCAACGACCTCGGCGACTATTTCGCACGCTGCGCCATTTCTTGCCATTTTAGGCAGGCCTCGGACCGTGGGTTCCCACGAGACTCCTTAAAGACTGGACCCATTTCTGCCCAGTCCCGAACCCCCCCACGACCACCCCCACCGCCCCACCCCCCCCCCCCCCCACCGGGTGACATTCTATGCGGCTCTGGGCATTTCTTGTCATTTTATAGTAGGCCTCTGACCGTAACCTCCCACTGGGCACATGAGGGCCCTCGAAAAGACTGGACCCATTTTCGACGCCTAGAGCCCAAGAAACCCCCTCCCCAACCCCCGCAGACCAAAGGCTATAGGCCACCGGCCTCAGCGACTATTTCGCATTCTGCGCCGCTGGGTATTTCTTGCCATTTTAGGGCAGGCCTCTGACCGTAGCCTCCCACTGGGCACACGAGGCCCCTCGAAAAGATTGGACCCATTTCCGATGCCCAGAACCCCCGAACCCCCCTTCCCAACCCCCGCGGACCACAGGCTATAGCCCACCGGGCACGGAAACTATTACGCGCGCTGTGCCGCGGGGAATTTCTTGCCTTTTTAGGGCAGGCCTCTGACCGTTGGTTTCCACTGAGGACACGAGGCCGCTCGAAATAACTGGACCCATTTCCGATGCCCAGAGCCCCCGAATCCCCCTCCCCAACCCCCGCGGACCAAAGGCTATAGCCCACCGGCCTCGGCGACTATTTCGCACGCTGCGCCGCTGGGTATTTCTTGGCATTTTAGGGCAGGCCTCTGACTGTAGCCTCCCACTGGGCACACGAGGACCCTCAAAAAGACCGTACCCATTTCCGATGACCAGAGCCCCCGAACCCCCCTCACCAACCCACGCGGTCCAAAGGCTATAGCCCACCGGCCTCTGCGACTATTTCGCGCGATACGCCATGGGGTATTTCTTGCCATTTTAGGGCAGGCCTCTGACCGCAGTCTCCCACTGGGCACACGACGCCCCTTGAAAAGACTGGGCCCATTTCCGACACCCAGAGTCCCTGAAACCCCCTCCCCAACCCTAGTGGAACAGACGTTATAGCCTAACGGCCTCGGAGACTATTTCGCGCGTTGCGCCGCGCCGCGGGGCATTTCTTGCCTTTTTAGGGCGGGTCTCTGACCGTAGGCTCCCACTGAGCACCCGAGGCCCTAAAAGAGACTATACCCATTTTCGACCCTTGAGCCCCGAACCCTCGCTGACCCAGCGGACCAATGGCTATAGCCCACCGACCTTGCCGACTATTTCTCGCGTTGCACCGCTGGGCATATTTTGTCATATTAGGGCAGCCCTCTGACCGTAGCCTCCCAGGCACATGAGGACCTCGAAATGGCTGAAACCATTTGCGACCCCAGAGCTCTGAACCCCCCGACCCCAGCGGACGAAAGGCTATAGCCCACCTGCCTCGGCGACTATTTCATGGCGCGCCGCTGGGTATTCTTGCCATTTCTGGCAGGCCTCTGACCGTAGCCTTCCCTGGGCTGCAGGGCGCTGGAAAGAGCTGGACCCATTTTCGGCCCAGGCCCGAAGCCTCCCGGCCCCCGGACCAAGGCTATGCCCCAGGCCTCGGCGACTATTTCGCATTCTGCGCCGCTGGGTATTTCTTGCCATTTTAGGGCAGGCCTCTGACCGTAGCCTCCCACTGGGCACACGAGGCCCCTCGAAAAGATTGGACCCATTTTCGATGCCCAGAACCCCCGAACCCCCCCCCCAACCCCCGTGGACCAAAGGCAATAGCCCACCAGTCTCGGAGACTATTTCGCGCGCTGCGCCGCTCGGCATTTCTTGCCATTTTAGGGCAGGCCTCTGACCGTAACCTCCCACTGGGCACATGAGGCTCCTCGAAAAGACTGGACCCATTTTCGGCCTTGAGCCCGAAACCCCTCTGACCCCGCAGACCAAAGGCTATAGGCCACCGGCCTCAGCTACTATTTCGCGTGCTGCGCCGCAGGGTATTTCTTGCCATTTTAGGGCAGGCCTCTGAGCGTAGCCTCCCACTGGGCACACGATGACCCTCGAAATGACTGTACCCATTTCCGACGCCCAAAGCCCCCGAACCCCCCTCCCCAACCCCCGCAGATCAAAGGCTATAGCCCACCGGCCTCGGCGACTATTTCGCAGGCTGCGTTGTGGGGCATTTCTTACCATTTTATAGCAGGCCTCTGACCGTAGCCTCCCACTGGGCACACGAGGCCCCTCAAAAAGACTGGACCCATTTCCGATCCCCATATCCCCCGAGCACCCCTCCCTAACCCCCGCGGACCAAAGGCTATAGTCCACCTGCCTCGGCGAATATTTCGCGCGCTGCGCCGCTGGGCATTTCTTGCCATTTTAGGGCAGGCCTCTGACCGTAGCCTCCCACTGGGCACAGATCCTCCAAAGACTGCACCCATTTCCGGCCAGGCCCCAGACCCACCTCCCCCGCGGACCCAAAGGCTATAGCCCAGTCTCGGCGATTATTTTCTTCGCTGCGCGTGCGTGGCATTCTTGACATTTAGGGCAGGCCTCGACCATAGCCTCCCAGGCTGGGCACGAGGGCCTCGAAAAGACATTACCCATTTCCGACACGCAGAGCCCTCTAATCCCACTCCCCAACCCCCGTGGACCACAGGCTATAGCCTGCCGAGCTCGGAGACTATTTCGCGCGGTGTACCGTGTGGCATTTCTTGCCATTTTAGGGCAGGCCTCTCACCGTAGGTTCCCACTGAGCACACGAGGCACCTCAAAAAGACTGGACCCATTTCCGATAGCGTCCCGAACCCCCTCGACCCCAGCGGGCAGTGTGATAGCCCACCGGCCTCGGCTGTTTTGTATCTTTGGTATTTCTTGCCATTTTAGGGCAGGCCTCTGACCGTAGCCTCCCATTGGGCACACGACGACCCTCGAAAAGACTGCACCCATTTCCGACGCCCAGAGCCCCCGAACCCACCTCCCCAACCCCGCGGACCAAAGGCAATAGCCCACCGTCTTCGGCGATTATTTCGCGCGCGGCGCCGCTGCACATTTCTTGCCATTTTAGGACAGGCCTCTGACCGTAGCCTCCCACTGGGGACACGACGACCCTCAAAAAGACTGCACCCATTTCAGATGCCCAGAGCCCCCGAACCCACCTCCCCAACCCCGCGGACCAAAGGCTATAGCCCACCGTCTTCGGCGATTATTTCGCGCGCTGCGCCGCTGGGTATTTCTTGCCATTTTAGGGTACGCCTCTGACCGTAGCCTCCCACTGGGTACACGACGACTCTCGAAAAGACTGGACCCATTTCCGATGCCCAGAGCCCCCAAACCCCCCTCCACAACCCCCCCTGACCAAAGGCCATAGCCCACCTGCCTCGGCAACTATTTCGCGCGCTGCGCCGATGGGCATTTCTTGCCATTTTAGGGCAGGCCTCTGACGGTATCCTCCCACTGGGCACACGAGGACCCTCGAATAGGCTGTACCCATTTCCAGCATGAGCCCCAGACCCCCTCCCAGCGGACCAAAGGCTATACCCACCGGCCTCGATGACTTTTTCGCGTGCTGCTCCACTGGCCATTTCTTACTATTTTAGGGCAGGCCTCTGACCTTAGCCTCCCACTGGGCACACGACGACTCTCACAAATACTGTACCCATTTCCGACGACCAAAGTCCCTGAAACGCTCTCCCAAACTCCCGCGGAACAGACGCTACAGCCCACCGGCCTTGGAGACCATTTCGCAGGATGCGCCGCGGGGCATTTCTTGCCTTTTTAGGGCAGGCCTCTGATCGTAGGCTCCACTGAGCACACGAGGGCCCTAAAAATGACTGGACCCATTTCCAACCCCCAGAGTCCCCGAACCCCCTCCCCAACCCTGACAGGTACAGGCTATAGCCAAGACCTCGGGACTCCTGCGCGCGGCGCGGGCATTTCTTTCCATTTTAGGGCAGGCCTCTGACCGTAGCCTGCCGCTGGGCAAATGACGACACTTGAAAAGACTGCACCAATTTCCGATGCCCAGAGCCCCCGAACCGCCCTCCCTAACCCCTGCGGACCAAAGGCTATAACAAACCGGCCTCGGAGACTATTTCGCGCGCTGTGCCGTGGGGTATTTCTTGCCTTTTTAGGGCAGACCTCTGACCGTTGCCTCCCACTGGGCACACAACGACCCTCGACATAACTGAACCCATTTCTGACGCCCAGAGACCCCGAACCGCCCTCGTCAACCCCCGCGGACCAAAGGCTAAAGCACGCCTGCCTCGACGACTATTTCGCACACTGAGCTGCTGGGCATTTCTTGCCTTTTTAGGGCAGGCGTCTGACCCTAGCCTCCCACTGGGCACACAAGGCCCCTCGAAAAGACTGGACCCATTTCTGATATCCAGAGCCCCCGAACCCCCCTTCCCAACCCCGCGGACCACATGCTATAGCCCACCGGGTTTGGAGACTATTACGCGCGCTGTGTGCGTGGACTTTCTTGCCTTTTTAGGGTAGGCCTCTGACCGTAGGTTTCCACTGAGCACACGAGGTCCCTCGAAACGACTGGACCCATTTTGGACCCCCAGAGCCCCCGAACCCCCCTCCCCATCCCCCGCGGACCAAATGCTATAGCCCACCGGCCTCGGCTACTATTTCGTGCGCTGTGCCGCTGGGTATTTCTTGCCATTTTAGGCAGGCCTCTGACCGTAGCCTCCCACTGGGTACACGAGGCCCCTCAAAGAGATTGGACCCATTTTTGATACGGAACCCCGAAACCCCTTGACCCCATGGACCACATGCTATAGCCCACCGGCCTCAGCGGCTATGTCGCGCGCTACGCCGCTAGGCATTTCTTTCCTTTTTAGGGTAGGCCTCTGATCGTAGGTTTCCACTGAGCACACGAGGCCCCTCGAAAACACTGGACCCATTTTCGATGCCCAGAGCCCCCGAACCCCGCTCCTCAATCCCCGCGGACCAAACGCTATAGCCCACCGGCCTCGACGATTATCTCGCGCGCTGTGCCGCTGGGTATTTCTTGCCATTTTAGGGCAGGCCTCTGACCGTAGCCTCCCACTGGGCACACAAGGCTCTTCGAAAAGACTGGACCCATTTCCGATGCCCAGAGCCCCCGAACGCCCCTCCCCAACCCCCACGGACCAAAGGCTAGAGCCCACCGGCATCGGCGACTATTTCGCGCGCTGCGCCGCTGAGCATTTCTTGCCATTTTAGGGCAGGCCTCTGACCGTAGCCTTCCATTGGGCACACGATGACCCTCGAAAAGACTGCACCCATTGCCGATACCCAGAGCCCCCGAACCCCGCTCCTCAACCCCCGCGGACCAAACGCTATAGCCCACCGGCCTCGATGATTATCTTGCGCGCTGTGCCGCTGGGTATTTCTTGCCATTTTAGGGCAGGCCTCTGATCGTAGCCTCCCACTGGGCACACAAGGTTCCTCGAAAAGACTGGACCCATTTCCGATGCCCAGAGCCCCCGAACGCCCCTCCCCAACCCCCGCGGACCAAATGCTATAGCCCACCGGCTTCGGCGACTATTTCGTGCGCTCCGCCGCTGGGCATTTCTTTCCATTTTAGGGCAGGCCTCCGACCGTAGACTCCCACTGGACACACGAGGCCCCTCGAAAAGATTGGACCCATTTCTGAAGTCCAGAGCCCCCGAACCCCCCTCCCCAACCCCCGCGGACCAAAGGCTATAGCCCACCTGGCTCGGAGACTATTACGTGCGCTGTGCTGCGGGGAATTTCTTGCCTTTTTGGGGTAGGCCTCTGACCGTAGGATTCCACTTAGCACACGTGGCCCCTCGAAATGGTGGGACCCGTTTCTGACACCCAAAGCCCTTGAACCCCCCTCCCCAACCCCCGCGGACCAAATGCCATAGCCCACCGGCCTCGGCGACTATTTCGCGCGCTACGCCGCTGGGCATTACTTTCCTTTTTAGGGCAGGCCTCTGACCGTAGCTTCCCACTGGCCACACGACGACCCTCGAAAAGAATGTACCCATTTCCGATGCCCAGAGCCCCCGAACCCCCTTCCCCAACCCCCGCGGACCAAAGGCTATAGCCTACCGGCCAGGGCGACTATTTCGCGCGCTGCGCCGCTAGGCATTTCTTGCCATTTTAGCGCAGGCCTCCGACCATAGCCTCCCACTGGGCACACGAGGCCCCTCAAAAATACTGGACCCATTTCCGACACCCAGAGCCCTTTAATCCCCCTCCCCAACCCCCGTGGACCACAGGCTATAGCCCGCCGAGCTCGGAGACTATTTCGCGCGTTGTACCGTGGGGCATTTCTTGCCATTTTAGGGCAGGCCTTTGACCGTAGGTTCCCACTGAGCACACGAGGCCCCTCAAAAAGTTTGGACCCATTTCCGAAGCCAAGCGTCTCCGAACCCTCCTCCCCAACCCCCGCGGAACAGGCGCAATAGCCCACCGGCCTCGGCGACTGTTTCGCGCGCTGCGCCGCTGGGCATTTCTTGCCATTTTAGGGCAGGCCTCTGACCGTAGCCTCCCTCTGGGCACAAGAGGCCCCTAAAAAATACAGGGCCCATTTCTGACGCCCAGAGTCCCCGAAGCCCCATCCCCAAACCCCGCGGACCGAAGGCTATAGCCCACTGGCCGTAGGCACCCACTGGGCACACGAGGACCCTCGAAAAGACTGTACCCATTTCCGACACCTAGAGCCCCCGATCCCCCCTCCCCGACCCCCGCGGACCAAAGGCTATAGCTCACCGGCCTTGGCGACTATTTGTGCGCCCGGGGGTTGGGGGTTCGAGGTTCAGGCGTCGAAATGGTTCTGATCTTCGAGTCATCGTGTGCCGATGAAAACTTCTGATCGGGAGGCCTACCCTAAAATGGCAAAAAATGCCCTGCGGCGCAGCGCGCGGAATAGTCGCCGTAGGTGGGCTGTAGCCTTTGGTCGCGGGGGTTGAGGTTCGAGGTTACAGGCGAAATGGGTACATCTTCGAGGTCATCGTGTGCCGATGGAGGCTGATCGAGCTGCCTAAAATAACAAAAATCAATGACGCGCGAAATAGTCACCAAACGGTGGGATATGGCGTGTTCTGCGGGGTTGGGGAAGGTTGAGACTCTTGGCATCGATGTGTCGATCTTTAGAGGGCCTCGTGTGCTGAAATCTATGGTCGAGGCTTGCCTAAAACAATACCTGACGAAAAATAGTCGTCAAGCCGGTGGGCTATGTAAGCGCGGGGGTTGGGGAGGGTTCGGACTATGGGCCGGAAATGGGTCGATCTTCGGCTCAGCGGGAGGCTAAGGTCGAGCCTGCCAAATGAAAGAAATGCCAGCCAGCAGCGGAATAGTCGCCGGCCGGTGGGTTGTAGCCTGGTCGCGAGGGAGTTCTGGCGTCAAAAATGGGTACAGTGTTTTCGAGGGTCATCGTGTGCCGGTGGGAGGCTACGGATGCCTAAATAATGCCGGCGCCTGCGAAATAGTCACCGAGGATAGCGTCTGTTCTGCGGGGTTGGGGAAGAGGTTCGGGACTCTTGGCATCGAATGTGTCGATCTTTGAGGGGCCTCGTGTGCTCGATGGGAGGCTGATCGAGGCATGCCCGGCGGCTGAAATGCCGAGGCGATGAGCTATAGCATTTGGTCGCGGTTGGAGGGGTTCGAGGCTTTGGGCATCGAAATGGGCACGGTCTTTGAGGGGGCCTCGTGTGAGGCTGATCAAACTGCCCTAAAACGAAATGCCCAGCGCAGCTCAGCGAAATAAGTCGCCAGGCGATGGGTTATAGCGTCTGGTCGCGGGGTTTGAGAGGGGGCCGAGGGCTGGCGTCGAAAATGGGTCCGGATCTTTGAGGCCTCGTGTGCTGGTGAGAGACTGATCGAGGCTGACAAAATGGCAAGAAATGCCAGCGGCGCAAAATCGTCGCGAGGGGCCGATGGGCTGCAGCGCTGATCGCGGGGTTTGGAGGGGTTGAGGCTCTGAAGTCAAAATGGGTCCAGCCTTTACGAGGGGCCTCGTCTGCCCAGTGAGATGCTACGGTTAGAGGCCTGACCTAAATAACGAAAATGCCAGCGGCAGCGATGAAATCGTCGCCGAGGCGATGGGCTGTACTTTGGTCTGCGAGGGTTTGAGAGGGGTTGAGCTCAACGTCAAATGGGTGCAGTCTTCGAGGGCCTCGTGTGCTGATGAGGCTACGGTGAGGCCTGACCTAAAATGGCAAGAAATACCCAGCGGCGAAATAGTCGCCGGTGGGCTATAGCCTTTGGTGCGGGGTTTGAGGCGGGCGTTGAGGCTGGCGTCGAAATGGGCACAGTCTTTCGAGGGCCGTGTGCCCGGTGGGAGGCTACGGTCGCGCCTAAAATAACGAAATGCAAGCGGCACAGCGTGCGAAATAGTTGCCAAGGCGGTGGGCTGGCTATGGCCAGCGAGGGTTGAGAGGTTGATGACTCGGGCGTGAAAATGGGTCCAACCTCGTGTGCCCGGTGAGGCTACGGTTGAAGGCCTACCCTAAATAACAATACCCGTGGAGGCAGCGAAATAGTTGCCAAGGCGGTGGGCTATAGCGTGCATTCAGCGGGGTTGAGCCGGGTTCGGGGCTGAGCATCGAAATGGTGCATCTTCGAGGTCCTCATGTGCCCGATGAGGCTACGGTCGAGGCCGACCTAAATAACGAAATGCCAGCAACGCATCAGAAATAATCGCCGGTGCTATAGCCTTTGGTCGCGGGGAGAAGTGCGGTATCTTGGCGTCGAAAATGGGTCCAGTCTTTTCGAGGGGCCTCGTGTGCTGAGTGGGAGGCTACGGTCAGAGGCCTGGCCTAAAATGGCAAGAAATACCCGCGCGGCGGCGAAATAATCGCCGGGCGATGGGCTATAGCCTTTGGTCTGCGAGGTTTGAGGGGAGGGAAGAGGCGTCGAAAATGGGCACGGTCTTTTGAGGGCCTTGTGTGCCCGGTGGGAGGATTCTGGTCAGGCACGCCTAAAATGGCAAGAAATACCAGTGGCGCAGCGAAATAGTCAGAGGCAGATGGGCTATAGCCTGACCGAGGTTGGGAAGGGGTTCGGGGCTGGGCGTCGAAATGGATCTTGTCCTTCGAGGGGCCTCGTGTGCCCGATGGTAGGCTACGGTCAGAGCCCTCTAAAGCGGCAAGAAATGCCCGATGGCAACCGCGAAATAGTCACCGAGGCGGTGGGCTGGCCAGCGGGGTTGGGAAGGGGTTCGGGGCTCGAAATGGGTCCAGTCTTTTCGAGCGGCCTCGTGCGTCCATTAGGAGGGTACGGTCAGAGGCCTGCCCTAAAATGGCCAGAATTACCTAGCGGCGCAGCGTGCGAAATAGTCTCCGAACCCGGTGGGAGCCTTTGGTCCGCGGGGGTTGGGGGGGTTCGGGGGCTATGCACATCGGCAATGGGTCCAGTCTTTTCCAGGACCCTCGTGTGCGCAGTGGGAGCCTACGGTCAGAGGGCTGCCCTAAAATGGCAAGAAATACCCAGCGGTACAGCGCGCGAAATGGTCGCCGAGGCCGGTGGGCAATAGCCTGGTCGCGGGGTTGAGGAGAGGGGCTGGGCTGTGAAATGGGTCCGATCTTCAGCGGCCTCGTGCACCCATTAGGAGGGTACGGTCAGAGGCCTGCCCTAAAATGGCCAGAATTACCCAGCGGCGTAGCGTGCGAAATAGTCTCCGAACCCGGTGGGAGCCTTTGGTCCGCGGGGGTTGGGGGGGTTCGGGGGCTATGCACATCGGCAATGGGTCCAGTCTTTTCCAGGACCCTCGTGTGCGGTGAGCCTGATCGGAGGCTGCCCTAAAATGGCAAGAAATACCCAGCGGTACAGCGCGCGAAATGGTCGCCGAGGCCGGTGGGCAATAGCCTTTGGTCCCCGGGGGTTGGGGAGGGGCGTTCGGGGGCTCTGGGAGTCGGAAATGGGCCCAGTATTTTTGAGGGCCCTCGTGTGACCAGAGGGAGGCTACGGTCAGAGGCATACCCTAAAATGGCAAGAAATACCAATGGCGTCGAAATAGTTGCCAAGGTCGGCGGGCTGTGCTGGTCCCGCGGGGTTGGGAGGGGTTGAGGTTCTTGGGCGTCGGAAATGGGTACAGTCTTTTCGAGGGTCCTCGCATGCCCAGTGGGAGGCTACGGTCAGAGGCCTGCCCTAAAATGGTAAGAAATGGCCAGCGGAGCAGCGCGCGGAATAGTTGCCTAGGCCGGTGGGCTATGCCTGGTCCTTGAGGTTGAGGGGATCGAGCTCTGGGCGTCCGAAATGGGTACAGTCTTTTCGAGGGTGATCGTGTGCCCAGTGGGAGGCTACGGTCGGAGGCCTGCCCTAAATGGAAAAAAATGCAATAGTCAGGTGGGCGTGAGTTAGTCTTGGCATCGAAAATGGGTCCAGTCTTTTTGAAAGACCTCGTGTGGTTAGTTGGAACCTACGGTCAGAGGACTGCCCTAAAAAGGCAAGAAATGCCCCGCAGCACAGCGCGTGAAATAGTCGCCGAGCCCGGTGGGCTATAGGCTGTGGTCCGCGGGGGTTGGGGAGGGGGGTTCAGGGGCTCTGGGCATCGGAAATGGGTACAGTCTTTTCGAGGGCCCTCATGTGCCCAGTGGGACGCTACGGTCAGAGGCCTGCCCTAAAATGGCAAGAAATGCCCAGCGGCACAGCGCGTGAAATAGTCGCCGAGGCCGGTGGGCTATAGCTTTTGGTCCGCGAGGGTTGAGGAGGGTTGAGGCTCTGGGTGCATTCTTTTCGAGGGTCCGCATGTACGAAGTGGGAGGCTATGGTCAGAAGCCTGCCCTAAAATGGCAAGAAATGTCGAGCGGCGCAGCGCCTGAAATAGTCGCCGAGGCCGGTGGGCTATAGACTTTGCTCCGCGGGGGTTGGGGAGGGGGTTTCGGGGGCTCTGGGAGTCAGAAATTGGTACAGTCTTTCGAGGGTCCTCGTGTGACCAGTGGGAGGCTACGGTCAGAGGCCTGCCCTAAAAGGGCAAGAAATGCCCAGCGATGCAGCGCGCGAAATAGTCGCCCAGGCCGGTGGGCTATAGCCTTTGGTCCGCGGGGGTTGGGGAGGGGGATTCATGGGCTCTGGGCATCCGAAATGGGTACAATCTTTTCGAGGGTCCTTGTGTGCCCAGTGGGAGGCTACTGATCGAAGCCTGCTAAAATAGCAATAATGCCTGCGCGTGAAATATTAG
Source organism: Citropsis articulata (assembly GCA_030449925.1). Lineage (NCBI taxonomy): Eukaryota > Viridiplantae > Streptophyta > Magnoliopsida > Sapindales > Rutaceae > Citropsis > Citropsis articulata. The sequence goes on along the minus strand of JASUUH010000144.1, from coordinate 96,694 downwards.
CCGAGGCCGGTGGTCTATAACCTTTGGTCCGCGGGGGTTGGGGAGGGGTTACGGGGTTGCAGGCATCGAAATGGGTATAGTCTTTTGAATGGCCTCATGTACCCGGTGGGAGACTACGATCGAGGCACGCCTAAAATGGGAGAAATACCCGGCCTGTGCGAAATAGTCGCCGAGGCCGGTGGGCTATATCCTTTGGTCCGCGGGGGTTGGGGAGGGGGGTTCGGGGGCTCTGGGCGTCATAAATAGGTACAGTCTTTTCGAGGGGCCTCGTGCGCCCAGTAGGAGGCTACAGTCAGAGGCCTGCCCTAAAATGTCAAGAAATACCTAGCGGCGCAGTGCGCGAAATAGTCGCCGGGGCCGGTGGGCTATAGCATCTGTTCCACGGGGGTTTGGGAGTGGGGTCGGGGATTCTGGGCATCGGAAATTTGTTTAGTATTTTTGAGGGGCCTTGTGTTCTCAGTGGGAGCCTACGGTCAGAGGCCTGCCCTAAAAAGACAAGAAATGCGCCACGGCGCAGCGCTCAAAATAGTGTCCTATCCCGGTGGGCTATAGCCTTTGGTCCGCGAGGGTTGGGATGAAGGGTTCGGGGGCTCTGGCCGTCGAAAATGGGTACAGTCTTTTCGAGGGTCTCGTGTGCCCGATGGGAGGCTACTGATCAGAGGCTTCCGTAAAATAACAAGAAATGCCAGCGGCAGCTGCAGAAATTATCACGGGGCGGTGGGCTATGCTTTGGTCCCGAGGGTTGGGAGGGTTCGGGGCTCTGGTCGTGGAAATGGGTACAGTCTTTTCGAGGGTCTCGTGTGCCCGGTGGGAGGCTACGGTCGAAGCCTGCCCTAAAATGGCAAGAAATGCCAATGAGGCCTTGTGAAATAATCGCGGTGGGCTATAGCCTTTGGTCCGTGGTGGTTGGGGAGGGGGGTTCGGGGGCTCGGGGTGTCGGAAATGGGTACAGTCTTTTCGAGGTTCCACGCGTGACCAGTGGGAGGCTACGGTCGAGCCTGCCCAAAAGGCAAGAAATGGCCGATGCAGCGAAATAGTCTCCGAGCCCGGTGGGCTATAGCCTTTGGTCCGCGGGGGTTGGGGAGGGGGATTCGGGGGCTCTGGTCGTCGGAAATGGGTACAGCCTTTTCGAGGGTCCTCGTATGCCCAGTCGGAGGCTACGGTCGGAAGCCTGCCCTAAAATGACAAGAAATACCCAGCGGCGCAGCGGGTGAAATAGTCACCGAGGCCGGTGGACTATAGCCTTTGGTCCGCGAGGGTTGGGGAGGGGGTTCGGGGGCTCTGGGCGTCGGAAATGGGTCCAGTCTTTTCTAGGGGCCTCGTGCGCCCAGTGGGAGGCTACGGTCAGAGGCCTGCCCTAAAATGGTAAGAAATGCCCAGTGGCAGAGCGTGCGAAATAGTCGCCGAGGCCGGTGGGCTATAGCCTTTGGTCCGCGGGGGTTGGGGAGGGGGTTTCGGGGGCTCTGGTCGTCGGAAATGGGTACAGTCTTTTCAAGGGTCCTCGTGTGCCCAGTGGGAGGCTACGGTCAGAAGCCTGCCCTAAAATGGCAAGAAATGCCCAGCGGGCCTTGAAATAATCGCCCGGCCCGGTGGGCTATAGTCCTGGTGGTTGGGGAGGGCTGTTCGTGGGCTCTGGGTGTCGGAAATGGGTACAGTCTTTTCGAGGTTCCTCGCGTGACCAGTGGGAGGCTACGGTGAGCCTGCCCAAAAGGGCAAGAAATGGCCCATGATGCAGCGAAATAATCGCCAGTCGGTGGACTATAGCCTTTAGTCCCTTGAGGTTGGGGAGGGGTTCGGGGCTCTGGCGTCGGAAATGGGTCCCGTCTTTTCGAGGGGCCTCGTCATGATGGAGGCTACGGTCGAGGCCTGCCCTAAAATGGCAAGAAATGCCCAGTGGCATCGGGTGAAATAGTCGCCGAGGCGGTGGGCTATAGCCTTTAGTCCCGAGGTTGGGGTGGGGTTTTGGGGGGCTCTGGGTGGCGGAAAAGTGTACAGTCCTTTCGGTCTAATGTCCCCGGTGGGAGGCTACGGTCAGGAGGATGCCCAAAATGGCAAAAAATGCCCAGCGGCCTTGAAATAATCGCCGGCCTTGGTGGGCTATAACTGCTAGTCCGTGGGGTTGGGAGGGGTTCGGGGGCTACGGGTGGCGAAAATGGGTATGCAGTCTTTTCGAGGGGCCTCGTGCATGATGGGAGGCCTGATCGAGAGGCCTGCCTAAATGTCATGAAATACCCAGCCAGTGATGCATGCGAAATAATCAGCCGGGGCGGTGGGCTATAACATCTGTTCCACATGGGTTTGGGAGTGGGTGGATTCTAGGCATCGGAAATTTGTTTAGTATTTTGAGGGGCCTCGTGTGCTCGATTGGGAGCCTACGGTGAGCCTACCTAAAAAGACAAGAAATCGCCACAGTAGCGGCGTTCAAAATAGTGGCCGAGGCCGGTGGGCTATAGCCTTTGGTCCGCGGGGGTTGGGATGAAGGGTTTGGGGGCTCTGGCCGTCGGAAATGGGTCTAGTCTTTTCGAGGGGCCTCGTGTGCCGAGGGAGCCCTACGGTCAAGCACTGCCCTAAAATGCAGAAATACCAGCCAGAAGCGCGTGAAATAATGCTTCGAGGCCGGTGGGCTATAGCTATTGGTCATGAGGGTTGGGGAGTGGGGTTGAGGGCTCTGGGCGTCGGAAATGGGTACAATCTTTTGAGGTCCTCGTGTGTGCCCAGTGGGAGGCTACGGTCAAATACTGCCGTAAAATGGCAAGAAATGCCAGTGTATAGACGCATGAAATTGTCGCCCGGGGCGGTGGGCTATAGCCTTTGGTCTGCGGGGGTGGGGGGGGTTGGGGGCTCTGGGCGTCGAAAATGGGTACAGTCTTTTGGTCCTCGTGTACTTGATGGGAGGCTACGGTCGAGGCACAGTAAAATGGCAAGAAATGCCCAGCGGCACAGTGCACGAAATAGTCGCCGGGGCCGGGGGGGTTGGGGTAGGGGGTTCGGGGGCTCTGGGCGTCGGAAATGGGTTCAAACTTTTCGAGGGTCCTCGTATGCCCAGTCGGAGGCTACGGTCGGAAGCCTGCCCTAAAATGACAAGAAATACCCAGCGGCGCAGCGGGTGAAATAGTCACCGAGGCCGGTGAACTATAGCCTTTGGTCCGCGGGGGTTGGGGAGGGGGGTTCGGGGCTCTGGGCGTCGGAAATGAGTACAGTCTTTTCGAGGGGCCTCGTGCGCCCAGTAGGAGGCTACGGTCAGAGGCCTGCCCTAAAATGTCATGAAATACCCAGCGGCGCAGTGCGCGAAATAGTCGCCGGGGCCGGTGGGCTATAGCATCTGTTCCACATGGGTTTGGGAGTGGGGTCGGGGATTCTAGGCATCGGAAATTTGTTTAGTATTTTTGAGGGGCCTCGTGTGCTCAGTGGGAGCCTACGGTCAGAGGCCTACCCTAAAAAGACAAGAAATGCGCCACGGCGCAGCGCTCAAAATAGTGTCCGATCCCGGTGGGCTATAGCCTTTGGTCCGCGGGGGTTGGGATGAAGGGTTCGGGGGCTCTGGCCGTTGGAAATGGGTCTAGACTCTTCGAGGGGCCTCGTGTGCCCAGGGCGAGGCTACGGTCAGAAGCCTGCCCTAAAATGACGAGAAATGCCCAGCGGCGAAGCGCGTGAAATAGTAGCTCAGGCCGGTGGGCTATAGCTATTGGTCCGCAGGGGTTGGGAGGGGGATTCGGGGGCTCTGGGCATCGGAAATGCGTACAGTCTTTTCAAGGGTCCTCGTGTGCCCAGTGGGAGGCTACGGTCAGAGGCCTGCCCTAAAATGTCAAGAAATGCCCAGCGGCGCAGTGCGCGAAATAGTCGCCGGGGCCGGTGGGCTATAGCATCAGTTCCATGGGGGTTTGGGAGGGGGGTCGGGGACTCTGGGCATCAGAAATTTGTTTAGTATTTTTGAGGGGCCTCGTGTGCTCAGTGGGAGCCTACGGTCAGAGGCCTGCCCTAAAAAGACAAGAAATCATCGCATCGATCCCGGTGGGCTATAGCCTTTGGTCCGCGGGGGTTGGGATGAAGGGTTTGGGGGCTCTGGCCGTCGGAAATGGGTCTAGTCTTTTCGAGGGGCCTCGTGTGCCCAGGGGGAGCCTACGGTCAGAAGCCTGCCCTAAAATGCCGAGAAATACCCAGCGGCGAAGCGCGTGAAATAGTAGCTCAGGCCGGTGGGCTATAGCTATTGGTCCGCGGGGGTTGGGGAGTGGGGTTCGGGGGCTCTGGGCGTCGGAAATGGGTACAATCTTTTCGAGGGTCCTCGTGTGCCCAGTGGGAGGCTACGGTCAAATGCCTGCCGTAAAATGGCAAGAAATGCCCGGCGGCGCAGCGCATGAAATTGTCGCCGGGGCCGGTGGGCTATAGCCTTTGGTCTGCGGGGGTTGGGGAGGGGGGTTCGGGGGCTCTGGGCGTCGAAAATGGGTACAGTCTTTTCGACGGTCCTCGTGTGCCCAGTGGGAGGCTACGGTCAGAGGCCTGCCGTAAAATGGCAAGAAATGCCCAGCGGCACAGTGCACGAAATAGTCGCCGGGGCCGGGGGGGTTGGGGTAGGGGGTTCGGGGGCTCTGGGCGTCGGAAATGGGTTCAAACTTTTCGAGGGTCCTCGTATGCCCAGTCGGAGGCTACGGTCGGAAGCCTGCCCTAAAATGACAAGAAATACCCAGCGGCGCAGCGGGTGAAATAGTCACCGAGGCCGGTGGACTATAGCCTTTGGTCCGCGAGGGTTGGGGAGGGGGGTTCGGGGGCTCTGGGCATCGGAAATGGGTCCAGTCTTTTGGAGGGGCCTCATGCGCCCAGTGGAAGGCTACGGTCAGAGGCCTGCCCTAAAATGGCAAGAAATACCCGGTGGCACAGCGTGCGAAATAGTCACCGAGGCCGGTGGTCTATAGCCTTTGGTCCGCGGAGGTTGGGGAGGGGGGTTCGGGGGCTCTGGGCGTCAGAAATGGGTACAGTCTTTTCGAGGGTCCTCGCGTGCCCAGTGGGAGGCTACGGTCAAAGGCTTGCCGTAAAATGGCAAGAAATGCCTGGCGGCGCAGCGCACGAAATTGTCGCCGGGGCCGGTGGGCTATAGCCTTTGGTCCGCAGGGCTTGCGGAGGGGGGTTCGGGGGCTCTGGTCGTCGGAAATGGGTACAGTCTTTTCGAGGGTCCTCGCGTGCCCAATGGGAGACTACGGTCAGAAGCCTGCCCTAAAATGGCAAGAAATGCCAGTATGGCCTGCAAGTGTCGCATGGGGCGGGTGGGCTATAGCCTTTGGTCCGCGGGGGTTGGGATGAAGGGTTCGGGGGCTCTGGTCGTCGGAAATGGGTACAGTCTTTTCGAGGTTCCTCGTGTGACCAGTGGGAGGCTACGGTCAGAGGCCTGCCCCAAAAGGGCAACAAATACCCGGCGATGCAGCGCGCGAAATAGTCGCCGAGGCCGGTGGGCTATAGCCTTTGGTCCGCGGGGGTTGGGCAGGGGGGTTCGGGGGCTCTGATCGTCAGAAATCGGTACAGTATTTTTGAGGGTCCTCGTATGCCCAGTGGGAGGCGACGGCCAGAAGCCTGCCCTAAAATTACGAGAAATGCCCAGCGGCACAGTGCACGAAATAGTCGCCGGGGCCGGTGGGCTATAGCATCTGTTCCACGGGGGTTCGGGAGGGGGGTTCGGGGACTCTGGGCACCGGAAATGTGTCTAGTCTTTTTGATGACCTCGTGTGCTCAGTGGGAGCCTACGGTCAGAGGCCTGCCCTAAAAAGACAAGAAATGCGCCACGGCGCAGCGCTCAAAATAGTGTCCGATCCCGGTGGGCTATAGCCTTTGGTCCGCGGGGGTTGGGATGAAGGGTTCGGCGGCTCTGGCCGTCGGAAATGGGTCTAGACTTTTCGAGTGGCCTCGTGTGCCCAGGGCGAGGCTACGGTCAGAAGCCTGCCCTAAAATGACGAGAAATACCCAGTGTGGCCTGAAATTGTCGTCGGGGCACATGGGCTATAGCCTTTGGTCCCTTGAGGGTTGGGGAGGGTTCGGGGCTCAGTGGTCGAAATCAGTCTGCAGTATTTTGAGGGTCTCGTGTGCCTAGTGGGAGGCGGCGGTCAGATGCACCTAAAATGACAAGAAATACCAGTGACATGTGCGTGAAATAGTCGCCGTGGCCTGTGGGCTATAGCCTTTGGTCCGCGGGGGTTGGGCAGGGGGGTTCGGGGGCTCTGGGTGTCGGAAATGGGTACAGTCCTTTCAAGGGTCCTCGTGTGCCCAGTGGGAGGCAACGGCCAGAAGCCTGCACTAAAATTACGAGAAATGCCCAGCGGCACAGTGCACGAAATAGTCGCCGGGGCCGGTGGGCTATAGCATCTGTTCCACGGGGGTTCGGGAGGGGGGTTCGGGGACTCTGGGCACCAGAAATGTGTCTAGTCTTTTTGAGTGGCCTCGTGTGCTCAGTTGGAGCCTCTGATCGGCCTTTGCCCTAAAGGGCAAGAAATACCAATGATGCAGTAGCGAAATAGTCGCCGAGGCCGGTGGGCTATAGCCTTTGGTCCGCGGGGGTTGGGGAGGGGGATTCGGGGGCTCTGGGTGGCGGAAAAGAGTACAGTCCTTTCAAGGGTCCTAATGTGCCCAGTTGGAGGCTACGGTCAGAGGACTGCCCCAAAATGGCAAGAAATGCCCAGCGGCGGAGCGCGCGAAATAGTCGCCGACGCCGGTGGGCTATAGCCTTTGGTCCGTGGGGGTTGGGGAGGGGGGTTCGGGAGCTCTGGGTGTCGGAAATGGGTACAGTCTTTTCGAGGGTCCTCGTATACCCAGTGGGAGGCTACGGTCAGACGCCTGCCCTAAAATGGCAAGAAATACCCAGCGGCGCAGCGCGTGAAATAGTTGCCGAGGCCGGTGGTCTATAGCCTTTGGTCCGCGGAGGTTGGGGAGGGGGGTTCGGGGGCTCTGGTCGTCGGAAATGGGTACAGTCTTTTCGAGGTTCCTCGTGTGACCAGTGGGAGGCTACGGTGGAGGCCTGCCCAAAGGCAACAAATACCAGCGATGCAGCCTTGAAATAGTCGCCAGGCGGTGGGCTATAGCCTTTGGTCCATGAGGGTTGGGAGGGGTTCGGGGCTGGGCGTCAGAAATGGGTTCAGTCTTTTCGAGGGGCCTCGTGTGCCCGGTGAGAAGCTTCTGATCAGAGGCCTGCCCTAAAATGGCAAGAAATACCAGTGGCCTTGTGCCTTGAAATAATTCTTAAGGCGGTGGGCTATAAGCGTCAGTGCGGGGTTTGGGAGTGGGGGCTTGAGGGCTCTGGGCGTCGAAATGGGCACAGTCTTTTCAAGGGCCTTGTGTGCCCGGTGGGAGGCTACGGTCGAGGCAGGTCTAAAATGGCAAGAAATGCCAGTGGCCTTGATCTGTGAAATAATCCAAGGCCAGTGGGGTATAGCCTTTGGTCCGCAGGGTTTGGGGAGGGGGTTCGGGGGCTCTGGGTGTCGAAAATGGGTCCAGCCTTTTTGAAGGGCCTCGTGTGCCCAGTGAGAGGCTACGGTTAGAGGCCTGACCTAAAATGACAAGAAATGCCCAGCGGCGCAGCGCGCGAAATAGTCGCTGAGGCCAGTGGGCTATAGCCTTTGGTCTGCGGGGTTTGGGGAGGGGGGTTCGGGGGCTCTGGGCGTCAGAAATGGGCACAGTCTTTTCGAGGGGCCTTGTGTGCCCAGTGGGAGGCTACGGTCAGAGGCAGGTCCTAAAATGGCAAGAAATGCCCAGCGGCGCAGTGCGCGAAATACTCGCCGAGGCCAGTGGGGTATAGCCTTTGGTCCGCAGGGTTTGGGGAGGGGGTTCGGGGGCTCTGGGTGTCGAAAATGGGTCCAGCCTTTTTGAAGGGCCTCGTGTGCCCAGTGAGAGGCCTCTGTTGAGCCTGACACTAAAATGACAAGAAATGCCAATGACATGTGAAATAATCGGCGAGGCGATGGGCTATAACCTTTAGTGCGGGGTTTGGGGAGGGGGGTTCGGGGGCTCTGGGCGTCAGAAATGGGCACAGTCTTTTCGAGGGGCCTTGTGTGCCCAGTGGGAGGCTACGGTCAGAGGCACGCCCTAAAATGGCAAGAAAGGCACAGCGGCACAGCGTGCGAAATAGTCGCCAAGGCCGGTGGGCTATATCCTTTGGCCCGCGGGGGTTGGGGAGGGGGTTTTATGACTCTGGGCGTCGAAAATGGGTCCAGCCTTTTCGACGGGCCTCGTGTGCCCGGTGAGAGGCTACGGTTAGAGGCCTGCCCGAAAATGGCAAGAAATACCCCACATAACAGCGCGCGAAATAGTTGCCAACGCCGGTGGGATATAGCGTCTGTTCCGCGGGGGTTGGGGATGGGGGTTCAGTGGCTCTGGGCATCGGAAATGGGTACAGTCTTTTCGAGGGTCCTCATGTGCCCAGTGGGAGGCTATGGTCAGAGGCCTGCCCTAAAATGGCAAGAAATACAATGACCAGTGTGGCCTTGAAATAATCAGCAGGCCGGTTGGCTATAGCCTTTGGTCCCTTGAGGGGTTGGGGAGGGTTCGGGGTTACAGGCGTCACAAATGGCCAGTCTTTTGAGGGTTTTCATGTCCCCAGTGGGAGGCTACGGTCAGATGCACGACCTAAAATGACAAAAATGCTGGCGGCTGCAGGAAATAGTCAGCCGGCAGGTGGGCTATAGCCTATGGCCCGCGGGGGTTGGGGTGGGGGTTCAAGGACTTTGGGCGTCGAAAATGGGTCCTGCCTTTTTGAGGGTCCTCGTGTTCTCAGTGGGAGACTACGTTAGAGGGCTGCCCTAAAAAGGCAAGAAATGCCCTTGGCGGCCTTGAGAAATAGTCTCCGAGGCCGGTGGGCTATAACGTATGTTCCGCAGGGGTTGGGGAGGGGGGTTCGGGGACTCTGGGCATCAGAAATGTGTCCAGTCTTTTTGAGGGGCCTCGTGTGCCCAGTGGGAGACTACAGTCAGAGGCCTGACCTAAAATGGCAAGAAATGCCCAGCGGCGCAGCGCGCGAAATAGTCGCCGAGGCCAGTGGGCTATAGCCTTTGGTCTGCGGGGTTTGGGGAGGGGGGTTCGGGGGCTCTGGCCGTCAGAAATGGGCACAGTCTTTTCGAGGGGCCTCGTGTGCCGAGTGGGAGGCTACGGTCAGAGGCCTGCCATAAAATGGCAAGAAATACCCAGCGGCGCAGCGTGAGAAATAGTCGCCGAGGCCAGTGGGCTATAGCCTTTGGTCCGCGGGGTTTGGGGAGGCGGGTTCGGTAGCTCTCGGCGGCAGAAATGGGCACAGTCTTCTCGACGGGCCTCGTGTGCCCAGTGGGAGACTACGGTCAGAGGCCTGACCTAAAATGGCAAGAAATGCCCAGCGGTGCAGCGCGCGAAATAGTCGCCGAGGCCAGTGGGCTATATCTGGCAGATACATGGGGTTTTGGGGAGGGTTCGGGGCTGCAGGCGTCGGAAATGGCGCGATCTTTTCGGCCTCGTGTGCCCTTGATGGGAGGCTACGGTCAGAGGCACGGCTAAAGGCATGCCCATTTCTGACCGTAACCTCTCCTTTGGGCTGCAGGCCCCTCGTAAAGGCTGGACCCATTTTTGATGCCCAGAGGCCCCAGAACCCCTCCCGAGCCCTGCGGACCAAAGGCTGTGGCCTCGGCGATATTCGCGCCTTGCTGCAGCTGGGCATTCTAGCCATTTAGGGCAGGCCTCTGACCGTATCTCGATGGAAAGAAAGGCCCTCAGGCTGGACCCATTTCCAGCTTCGAGTCCCAGAACCCCCTGACCCCCAGGGCCCGGCGCTATAGCCCGGCCTCGAGACTATTTCGTGCCTTCGCGCCATTTCTTGCCTTTTGGGGCGGGGCCTCGGCGTGGCTCCCAGGCTGCGAGGACCCTCAAAAGGCTGGACCCGTTTGACTCCCAAAGTCCTTGAACCCCCTCCCATCCCTCGGACAGGACTACCATAGCCCACCGGCCTTGGCAACTATTTCGCGCGCTGCTCCGCGGGGTATTTCTTGCCATTTTAGGTCAGGCCTCAACGTAGCCTCTCCTTGGGCACAGGGCCCCTCGTAAAGGCTGGACCCATTTTGATGCCCGAGCCCCGAACCCTGCCGGACCCGAGGCTATAGCCCGGCCTCGGCGACTATTTCGCCTTGTTGCGCTGGGCATTTCTTGCCATTTTGGACATGCCTCGACCGTAACTCCCCTTTGGGCACACAAGGCTGTGAAAGAGCGTGCCCATTTCGTGCCCAGGCCCCAGACCTTCCTCCCAGACCACTGGGACCAAGGCTATAGCCCATGGCCTCGGCGACTATTTGTGGCGCTGCGCGGTTGGCATTCTTGCCATTTTGGTCAGGCCTCTGATCGTAGTCTCCCAGGCTGCAGGGCCCTCAGACTGGACCCATTTCTGATGCCCGGGCACGAAGCCCCTCACGAACTCCATGAGACCGGCAGCTGCCAGCCTCGGCGACTATTTGATGCGCTTGTGGGTATTTCTTGCCATTTAGGGCAGGCCTCTCACCGTAGCCTCTCACTTTGGGCACCACGGGCCCCTCGAAAAACTGGATCCATTTCGCGCCAGGCCCCGAACCCCCTCCCAACCCCACGGACCAGGCTATAGCCCTCGGCGACTATTTGTTGCGCGTGCAGGCATTTCTTGCCGTTTAGGCAGGCCTCTGACGTTGCCTTCAATGGACAGACATGGCCTCAAAGCTGGACCCATTTCAACTTCAGTCCCGAACCCCCTCCCCGACCCAGCGGGAACTGGCCTTGGCCCACGGCCTCGGAGACTATTTCGTGCAGCTGCGCCATAGGACATTTCTTGCCTTTTTGGGCAGGCCTCAGCGTAGCCTCCACTGAGAACTCGAGGACCTCAAAGGCTGGACCCCATTTTTGGCCAAGTCCTTGAACCCCTCCCCAGCACCAAGGCTATAGCCCACCGACCTTGGCGACTATTTCGCGCGTTGTGCCGCTGTGCATTTCTTGCCATTTTAGGTCGTGCCTCTGACCGTAACCTCCCACTGGGTACATGAGGACCCTCGAAAAGACTTTGCCCATTTCGCACGGAACGTGAACCCCCTTGACCCAGCGGACCAAAGGCTATAAGCCGGCCTCGTCGACAATTTCGCGCTGCGCTGGGTATTCTTGCCATTTTAGGGCGGGCCTCTGACCGTAGCCTCCCCAGGCACATGAGGACCCTCGAAAAGGCTGTGCCATTTCCGATGCTGAACCCTGAACCTCCCAGCCCAGCGGGCAGCCATAGCCCAAGCCACTTGGCAGTGGCTTCTGCTCATGAGGTCTGCCATTTAGGGCAGGCCTCTGCCGTACCCTCTCACTGGGTACAGGGGCCCCTCGAAGAGCTGGACCCATTTCGGCCTTGAGTCATCAAACCCCTCCCAACACCGGCGGGCCAAGGATATAGCCACGGCCTTGGCGACTATTTACGCCTGTTGTGCGCTGCGCATTCTTACCATTTTAGGCGTGCCTCTGACCGTAGCCTCCACTTTGGGCTCGGAAGGCCTCTCGAAAGCGACTGTGCCCATTCGGCCGAGCCCCAGACCCCCTCCCGAACCCCAGACCAAGGCTATAGCCTTGGCCTCGGCGACTATTCATGCCACTGCCCGCTGGGTATTTCTTTTCATTTAGGACATGCCTCTGATCGTAGCCTCCCTTTGGGCTGCAGGCCCCTCGAAAAACTGTGTCCATTTAAGGCCGAGCCCCGAACCCCCTCCCAAACCCAGCGGACCAAAGGCTATAGCCCAGCCTCAGCGACTATTTGTGTAGCCGGGTATTTCTTGCCATTTCTGGCGGGCCTCTGACCGTAGCCTCCCAATGGGCAGACAAGGCCCTCAAAACTGGACCCATTTACGGCCGAGCCCCGAACCCCCTCCCGACCCAGCGGACCAAAGGCTATAGCCCCTTGCCCTCGGCGACTATTTGGTATTGCGCCGTGGGCATTTCTTGCCATTTAGGGCGGGGCCTCGACCGTTGCCTTCAATGGACAGACATGGCCTCAAAACTGGACCCATTTCCAACTTCGAGTCCCAGAACCCCTCCGACCCCATGGGCCAGCCTATAGCCCCGGCACAGGAGACTATTTCGTCTGACTGCGCCATGACATTTCTTACCTTTTGGGCGGGCCTCAGCGTAAGCTTCCCACTGAACTCGGGGACCCTCAAAAGGCTGGACCCATTTGGCCCAAAGTCCTTGAACCCCCTCCCCAACCCCCGCGGCCCAAAGGCTATAGCCCACCGACCTTGGCGACTATTTTGCGCGTTGTGCCGCTGTGCATTTCTTGCCATTTTAGGTCGTGCCTCTGACCGTAGCCTCCCACTGGCACACGAGGCCCCTCGAAAAGACTGTTCCCATTTCGGCCGGGCCGAACCCCCTCCCCAAACCCTGCGGACCAAAGGCTATAGCCCACTGGCCTCGGCGACTATTTCGCGCACTGCCCCGCTGGGTATTTCTTTTCATTTTAGGAGATGCCTCTGATCGTAGCCTCCCACTGGGCACACGAGGCCCCTCAAAAAGACTGTGTCCATTTCGGCCTTGAGCCCCGAACCTTCCTCCCCAAACCTGCGGACCAAGGCTATGGCCCAGGCCTCGGCGACTATTTATTGGCGCTGCGCGGTTGGCATTCTTGCCATTTTGGTCAGGCCTGATCATAGTCTCCCAGCTTTGGGCACCACGAGGCCCTCAAAAGGCTGGACCCATTCTGATGCCCGGGCACCGAAGCCCCCTCCCCGAACTCCATGAGACCCGGACATTTATAGCCCCGGCCTCGGCGACTATTTCCTTGATGCGCCGCTGGGTATTTCTTGCCATTTAGGGCAGGCCTCTCACCGTAGCCTCTCACTGGGCACAGGGCCCCTCGAAAAGACTGGATCCATTTCGGCCCAGAGCCCCAGACCCCCTCCCCAGCCCCGGACCAAGGCTATAGCCCACTGCCCTCAGCGACTATTTCGGGCGTTGCGCCGCTGGGCATTTCTTGCCATTTTAGGGCAGGCCTCTGACCGTTGCCTTCCAATGGACAGACATGGCCCCTCAAAAAGACTGGCCCCATTTCAACTTCCGAGTCCCAGACCCCCTCCCAGCCCAGCGGCTGGCTATAGCCCGCGGCCTCGGAGACTATTTAAATGCTGCGCGCTTGAGCATTTCTTGCCTTTTGGGCGGGCCTCTGGCGTAGCCTCCCTTTGAGAACTGAGGGACCCTCAAAAAGGCTGGACCCATTTTTGACGCCCAAAGTCCTTGAACCCCCTCCCCAACCCCCGCGGGCCAAAGGCTATAGCCCACCGACCTTGGCGACTATTTTGCGCGTTGTGCCGCTGTGCATTTCTTGCCATTTTAGGTCGTGCCTCTGACCGTAACCTCCCACTGGGTACATGAGGACCCTCGAAAAGACTTTGCCCATTTCTGACACCCAGAACCGGCGAACCCCCTACTGACCCCAGCGGACCAAAGGCTATAGCCAACGGCCTCGTCGACAATTTGGCGCTGCGGGAGTATTCTTGCCATTTTAGGGCAGGCCTCTGGACCGTAGCCTCACTGGGCATGAGGACCCTCGAAAGACTGTACCCATTTCGATGCGAACCCTGAACCCCCCTGACCCCAGCGGAACAGGCCTATAGCCCACCGGCCTTGGCAACTATTTGGCGCTGCTCATGGTATTTCTTGCCATTTAGGGCAGGCCTCTAACCGTACCCTCTCCTTTGGGTACGAGGCCCCTCGAAAACTGGACCCATTTTCGGCCTTGAGTCATCAAACCCCTCCCAGCGCAGACCCAAGGATATAGCCCACCGGCCTTGGCGCTATTTACCGCTGTGCGCTGCGCATTCTTACCATTTAGGGCGTGCCTCTGACCCGTAGCCTCACTTTGGGCTCGGGAGGCCTCTCGAAGCTGTGCCCATTCGGCCAGGCCCCAGACCCCCTCCCGAACCCCATGGACCAAGGCTATAGCCCACTGGCCTCGGCGACTATTTCGCGCACTGCCCCGCTGGGTATTTCTTTTTATTTTAGGACATGCCTCTGATCGTAGCCTCCCACAGGCTACAGGCCCCTCGAAAAAGTGTCCATTTCGACACCCAGGCCCCGAACCCCCCTCCCAGAACCCGTGGACCAAAGGCTATAGCCCAGCTCGGTGACTATTTGCATAAGCGCCATGGTATTTCTTGCCATTTAGGACAGGCCTGTGACCGTAGCCTCCCACTTGGTACAGGCCCTCAAAAATGGACCCATTTCCAATGCCCGAGTCCCGGACCCCCTCCCCAACCCCAGGTGTATTTCTTACCACAAGGGCAGGCCTCAGAATGTAGGCTCTGTCGCTGCGAGAACCCTCAAAAAGGCTGGACCCAATTTCAACGCCCAGAGTCCCCGAACCCCCTACCCAACCCCCGCGGGCCAAAGGCTATATAGCCCACGGGCCTTGGCGGCTATTTCGCGCGTTACGCCGCTGTGCATTTCTTGCCATTTTAGGTCGTGCCTCTGAGTGTAGCCTCCCACTGGGCACACGAGGCCCCTTGAAAAGACTGTGCCCATTTCTGACGCCCAGAGCCCCCGAACTCCCCTCCCCAAACCCCGTAGACTAAAGGCTATATCCCACTGGCCTCGGCGACTATTTCGCGCGGTGCGCTGCTGGGTATTTCTTGCGATTTTAGGGAAGGCCTCTGACCGTAGTCTCCCACTGGGCACACGAGGCCCCTCGAAAAGACTGTGCCCATTTCTGCAGTCCAGAGCCCCCGAACCCGTCTCCGCAAACCCCGCGGACCAAAGTCTATAGCCCACTGGCCTCGGCGACTATTTCTCACGCTGCGCCGCTGGGTATTTCTTGCCATTTTAGGGCAGGCCTCTGACCGTAGCCTCCCACAGGGCACACGAGGCCCCTCAAAAAGACTGGACCCATTTCTGACACCCAGAGTCCCCGAACCCCCCTCCCCAACCCCCGCGGAACAGACGCTATAGCCCACCGGCCTCGGAGACTATTTCGCGCGCTGCGCCGCAGGGCATTTCTTACCTTTTTAGGGCAGGCCTTTGACCGTAGGCTCCCACTGAGCACACGAGGACCCTAAAAAAGGCTGGACCCATTTTCGACACCCAGAGTCCTTGAACTCCCTCCCCAACCCCCGCGGGCCAAAGGCTATAACCCACCGGCCTTGGCGACTATTTCGCGCGTTGTGCCGCTGTGCATTTCTTGCCATTTTAGGTCGTGCCTCTGACCGTAGCCTCCCACTGGGTACATGAGGACCCTCGAAAAGACTGTGCCCATTTCTGACGCCCAGAGGCCCCAGACCCTCCCAACTCCAGCGGACCAGGCTATAGCCTGCAGCCTCAGCGACTATTTGTTGTGCCGCTGGGTATTTCTTCCCATTTTAGGGCAGGACTCTGACCGTAGCCTCCCACTGGGTACATGAGGACCCTCAAAAAGACTGTGCCCATTTCTGATGCCCAAAGCCCCCGAACCCCCCTCTCCAAACCCTGCGGACCAAATGCTATAGCCCACTGGCCTCGGCGACTATTTCGCGCGCTGTGCCACTGGGCATTTCTTGCCATTTTAGGGCAGGCCTCTGACCGTAGCTTCCCACTGGGCACATCAGGACCCTCAAAAAGACTGTACCCATTTCTGAAGTCCATAGCCACCGAACCCCCCTCCCCAACCCCCGCGGCCACAGCTTATAGCCCACCAGGCTTGGCGACTATTTCTCGCGCTCTGCCGCGGGGCATTTATTGCCTTTTTAGGGTAAGCCTCTGACCATAGGTTCCTACTGAGCACACGAGGCCCCTCTAAAAGACTGGACACATTTCCGAGGCCAACCCCCTTCCCCATGAGCAGACAGCTATATCCCAGGCCTCGGTGATTTGTCTTGGCTCTGCTGAGCATTTTTGCCATTTAGACGGGCCTCCCACCGTAGCCTCCCACTGGGCACACGATGACCCTCGAAAAGACTGTACCCATTTCTGAAGCCTAGAACCCCCGAACCCCCGAACCCCCCTAACCCCCGCGGACCAAAGGCTACAGCCCACCGGCGTCGGTGACTATTCCGCGCGCTGCTCCGCTGGGTATTTCTTTCCATTTTAGGGCAAGCCTATGACCGTAGCCTCATGGGGCTGCGGACCCTCGTTGTACCCATTTAGAAACCCATGCAGACCCCCCTGGCCCCCATGTTTGGCCCACGGGCTTAGCGACTATTCATGGCGCTGTGCTTGCCTTTTAGGGCAAGCCTCGACCATAGATTCCCATGGCACACGAGGCCTCTAAAAGGCTGGACACATTTCCGAGTGCCATGGGTCCCAGACCCCATTCCTGACCCAGCAGCAGGGGGCTATATCCACGGCCTCGGTGACTATTTCGTCTTGCGTCTGAGTATTTTGCCATTTTAGTGCAGGCCTCCCGTAGCCTCACTGCGCTGATGACCCTCGAAAAAGATGTAACCATTTCGTGCGCGGGCGAACCCCCTCCATGCGGACGAAGGCTACATCCCATCGGCCTCGGTATTCAGTGAGCTACAGCTGCAGGGCATTTTGCCATTTTAGGGCAGGCCTCGATCGTAGCCTCCCAGGCACACAATGACCCTCGAAAAGGCATGCCCATTTCGGCGCGAACCCCGAACCCCA
Source organism: Citropsis articulata (assembly GCA_030449925.1). NCBI lineage: Eukaryota > Viridiplantae > Streptophyta > Magnoliopsida > Sapindales > Rutaceae > Citropsis > Citropsis articulata. The sequence continues at coordinate 80,119 of JASUUH010000144.1, read as the reverse complement.
GCCCCAGTAGCGTGCGAAATAGTCATGTGCGGTGGGCTATAGCCTGGAGTGCGCGGGGTGGGGAGGATCGGGGGCTCTAGGTGTCGAATGTGGGTGAGGGTCCTGTGTCGGTGGTGCCCTGACTTGATGGGCTATAGCCTTGATTCGCGGGGTTTGGGGAGGGGCTTGAGGGGCTGCAGGCGTCGAGAAATGGGCAGCTTTGTGTTGAGGGGCCTCGTGTGCCAGAAGGCTGCGGTCAGTCTGCACTAAAATGGCAGAAATACCAGTGGCGTGCGAAATAGTTGCCATGGGTGGGTGGGCTATAACCTTTGGTCCGCGGGGTTGGGGAAGGGTTGAGGGGTTGGCGTGATAGATGCGATCTTCGAGGACAGTGGGAGGCTACTAAAATGGAAAGAAATGCCCAGTGAGCTTCAGTCATGAGCCCGATGAGCCCGTGCTGGTCCCGGGGTTGAGTGGGTTGGTGTTCTGGCGTCGAAATGGTTACAGTCTTCCGAGTGTCATCGTGTGCCCGGTGGGAGGCTACGATCGAGGCCTGCCTAAAATGCAAAAATACCCAGTAGCGCGAAATAGTCACGAGGTCGGTGGGCTATAACACGTTACTGCGGGGTTGGGGAGGGTTGGCGACATGGCGTCGAGTCCGGTCTTTTGAGGACCTCGTGTGGTCAGCAGGCTACGGTCGAGCCTGCCTAAAAGGCAAGAAATGCCTGCGGTACAGCGTGAAATAGTCGTCGAGCCGGTGGGCTAAAAGCTGGTCGCGGGGTTGGGAGGGTCGAGCTACTGGGCATCGAAATGGGTGCAGGTCTTTCCGAGGGTCCTCATGTGCCAATGGAACTACGGTCGAGGCCTGCTAAAATGGCGAGAAATGCCGGTTGCGTCTTGAAATAGTTGCCGAGGCGGTGGGCTATAACATTTGGTCGCGAGGGTTTGGAAGGGGGTTCGAGGCTGGGCATCGAAATGGGCCGCGATCTTTTTAAGGCCTCGTGTGCCCGATCAGAGCTCTGATGAAACCTGCCCTAAAAATACCCTCCAGGCAGCGGCAGAAATATCTTCGAGGTGTTATAGTGGTTGGTCCATAGGGGTTAGGGAGGCGGGTTCGGGGGCTCTGGGCGTCGGAAATGGGTGCAGTCTTTTCGAGTGTCGTCATTTGCCCAGCGGGACGCTACGGTTAGAGGCCTGCCCTAAAATGGAAAGAAATGCCCGGCGGTGCAGTCTTTTCGAGTGTCATGGGGCGGTGGGCTATAGCCTTTTAATCCAGCGAGGGGTTGGGAGGGGTTGGGGCTGGGCATCGGAAATGGGTCCAGTCTTTTTGTGGTGCCTCGTGTGCGATGATGAGGCTTCTGATGAGGGCCTGCCTAAATAAGCAAAAATTCCAGCGGTGCAGCGCGAAATAGTCGGGCAGGCGATGGGCTCGTGCTGGTCCCAGCGGGGTCGGGGAGGGTTTGTTGGATGCTGGGCATCATAAATGGGTCCGGATCTTTTGAGGGCCTCGTGTGCCCGATGGGAAAGGCTCTGATCAGGCGTCTGGTAAATGGAATGAAATACCCGCATGGTAGCGAAATAATCATAAGGCGGTGTGCTATGCGAGGTTGAGGAGGGGTTGGGGCTCGTGCATAGGGGTGGTCCAGTCTTTTAGAGCCTCGTGTGCCCAGGAGGCCCGCAGTCTGAGGCACTGCCCAATGGCAAGAAATCCCAGCCTTGTGCTGTGTAATGTCAGCGGGCCGGTGGGCGATAACTTTGGTCCAGCGAGGGTTGGGGAGGGGTTTGGGGGGCAATGGGCGTCGGAAATGGGTCCATTCTTTTCGAGGGGCCTTGTGTGCCACGATGGGGAGGCTTCTGATCGAGCCGCCTGCTAAAGGGCAGGATTACCCGGCATGGCGGTCTGCAGCGGGAAATGTCAGCCGAAGCAGTGCTTTCCATCCTTTGGTCCCTTGAGGGGTTGAGGAGGCGGTTGGGGGCTGCAGGCGTCGGAAATGGGTTCAGTTATGTCTAGGGTCGTCGTGTACACAATGGGAGGCAGCAGTCAGTGCTGCTAAAAGGCAAGAAATACCCCACGACCTGTAGCGAAATAGTCTCGAGGCGGTGTGCTATAGCCTTTTGTCATCGGGGGTTGTGGAGGGGGTTTTGGGGGCTCTGGGCGTAGGAAATTGGTCCAGTCTTTTAGAGAGTCGTCGTGTGCTTTCGATGGGAAATGGGTCCGATCTTTTGAGGGGACTCGTGTGTGCTCGATGGGAACCTACGGTCAAGGCACATACTAAAAAGGCAAGAAATGCCCCACAGCACACCGCACGAAATAGGCTCCGAGCCCGGCGGGCTATAGCCTATGGTCCACGGGGGTTGGGGAGGGTGGTTCGGGGGCTCTGGGTGTTGGAAATTGGTACTGTATTTCCGAGGGTCCTCGTGTGCCCAGTGGGAGGCTACGGTCAGTCCACGCCACAAATGGCAAGGAATGCCAGGCGCGTGTGTGTGAAATAGAATGCCCGACGGTGGGCTATAGCCTTTGGTCCGCGGGGTTGGGGAGGTGGGTTCGGGGGCTCTGGGCGTCGGAAATGGGTGCAGTCTTTTCGAGGGTCGTCGTGTGCCCAGTGGGAGGCTACGGTCAGAGGCCTGTCCTAAAATGGCAAGAAATGCCCAGCGGCGCAGCGCGCAAAATAATCGCCGAGGACGGTGGGCTATAGCCTTTGGTCCGCGGGGTTGGGGAGGTGGGTTCGGGGCTCACGGAAGTGAAATGGGTGCAGTCTTTTGGTCGTCGTGTGCCCAATGGGAGGCTACGGTCGAGGCCTGCCCTAAAATGGCAAAAAAATACTTGGCGCATTCGCCAGCAGTCATGGGGCGGTGGGCTATGGCGCCTGTTCCGCGTGGGTTGGGGTGGGGGGTTCGGGGACGTTTGGCGTCGGAAATGGGTCCAGTCTTTTTGAGGGGCCTCGTGTGCTCAGTGGGAACCTACGGTCAAAGGCCTGCCCACAAAAGGCAAAATACCCCATGCACACATGTGAAATAGACCCGGCGATCACTAGCTATTGTGGTCCACGGGGGTTGGGGAGGGTGGTTCGGGGGCTCTGGGTGTTGGAAATTGGTACTGTATTTCCGAGGGTCCTCGTGTGCCCAGTGGGAGGCTACGGTCAGAGTCCTGCCCTTAAATGGCAAGGAATGCCCAGGGGCGCAGCGCGCGAAATAATCGCCGAAGACGGTGGGCTATAGCCTTTGGTCCGCGGGGTTGGGGAGGTGGGTTCGGGGGCTCTGGGCGTCGGAAATGGGTGCAGTCTTTTCGAGGGTCGTCGTGTGCCCAGTGGGAGTCTCTGATCGAGGCACACCCTAAAATGGCAAGAAATGGCGGCGCAGTGCAGAATAGTCTCCGAGGTGGGCTATAGCCTTTAGTCCATGAGGTTTGGGGAGTGTGGTTACGTGGGCTCACAGGGGCATCAGACATGGGTCAGTCTTTCGAGGGGCCTTGTGTGCCCGGTGGAAACTACGGTGAGGCCTGCCCTAAAATGACAAAAAATGCCAGTGGCCTTGATGCGCCAGTCGATCATGGGGGCGGTGGGCTATGGCGCCTGTTCCGCGGGGGTTGGCGAGGGGGGTTCGGGGACGTTTGGCGTCGGAAATGGGTCCACTGTTTTTTCGGGGGCCTCGTGTGCTCAGTGGGAACCTACGGTCAAAGGCCTGCCCTAAAAAGGCAAGAAATGCCCCTGGCCCCATGAAATAGGTTCTGAGCCGGCGGGCCTGCTGTGGTCCACGGGGGTTTGGGAGGGTGGTTAGGGGGCTCTGGGTGTTGGAAATGGGTACTGTATTTTCGAGGGTCCTCGTGTGCCCAGTGGGAGGCTACGGTCAGAGGCCTGCCCTAAAATGGCAAGAAATGGGTTTCTTGGGCTCTGGGCGTCGAAAATGGGTCCAGCCTTTTCGAGGGGCCTCATGTGCCCAGTGGGAGGTTACGGTCAGAGGCCTACTATAAAATGACAAGAAATGCCCAGGCATGGCCTTGAAATGATCAAGGGCGGTGGGCTATACTTTGTTCCGCGGAGGTTGGGGAGGGGGGTTCGGGGACTCTGGGCATCGGAAATGAGTCCAGTCTTTTTAAGGGGCCTCGTGTGCTCAGTGGGAACCTACGGTCAGAGGCCTGCCCTAAAAAGGCAAGAAATGGCGTGTGGTCCGTGGGGGTTGGGCGCGGGGTTTGGGGCTATGGGCATCGGAAATGGGTCCAGTCTTTTCGAAAGGCCTCGTGTGCCCTGTGAGAGGCTACGGTCAGAGGCCTGCCCTAAAATGGCAAGAAATGCCCAGCGGCGTAGCGTGCGAAATAGTCTCCGAGGCCGGTGGGCTATAGCCTTTGGTTCGCGGGGGTTGGGGAGGGGTTCGGGCGGTCTGTGCATTGGAAATGGGTACAGTCTTTTTAGGGTGCTTGTGTGCCCAATGGGAGGCTACGGTCAGAGGCCTGCCTTAAAATGGCAAGAAATACCCGGTAGTGTATGAAATAGTCTCCGAGGCCGGTGGGCTATAGCCTTTGGTCCGCGGGGGTTGGGGAGGGGGGTTCGGGGGTTCTGGGTGTCGGAAATGGGTACAGTCTTTTCGAGGGTCGTCTTGTGCCCAGTGGGAGGCTACGGTTAGAGGCTCGGCCTAAAATGGCAAGAAATGCCGATTCTTGTGTGAAATAATCATGATTTGGTGGGGTATAGGCTTTGGTCCGCGGGGGTTGAGGAGGGGGGTTCCGTGGCTCTGGGCATCGGAAATGTTTCCAGTCTTTTCGAGGGGCCTCATGTACTCAGTGGTAACCTACGCTCAGAGGGCTGCCCTAAAAAGGCAAGAAATTCCCCGCAGCACAGCGCGCGTAATAGTCTCCGAGCCCGGTGGGCTATAGCCTGTGGTCCGCGGGGGTTGGCAAGGGGGGTTCGAGGGCTCTGGGCTTTGGAAATGGGTCCAATCTTTTCGAGGGTCCTCGTGTGGCCAGTCAGAGGCTACGGTCAGAGGCCTGCCCTAAAATGACAAGAAGCGCCTTGGCGGCCTTGAAAGTGTCATGGGGCGGTGGGCTATAGCCTTTGGTCCAACGGGGTTGGGGAGGGCGGTTCGGGGGCTCTGGGCATCGAAAATGGGTCCAGTCGTATCGAGGGGCCTCGTGTGCTCAGGGGAAACCTACGGTCAGAGGCCTGCCCTAAAAAGACAAAAACATTCCCCGCGGCACAGGTTGGGAAATAGTCTCCGAGCCCGGTGGGCTATAATCTATTGTCCGCGGGGGTTGGGGAGGGGGGTTCGGGGCCGCTGGGCATCGAAAGTGGGTGCAGTCTTTTCAAGGGTCGTCGTGTGCCCAGTGGGAGGCTACGGTTAGAGGCCTGCCCTAAAATTGCAAGAAATGCGAAGCGGCGGCGCGCGTGAAATAGTCGCCGAGGTCGGTGGGCTATAGCCTTTGGTCTGCGGGGGTTGGGAGGGGGGTTCGGGAGCTCTGGGCGTCGGAAATGGGTACAGTCTTTTTGAGGGTCGTAGTGTGTCCAGTGGGAGGCTACGATCAAAGGCCTGCCCTAAAATGACAAGGAATGTCCAGCGGCGCGAAATAGTCGCCGAGGCTGGTGGGGTATAGCTTTTGGTCCGCGGGGGTTGGGGGGGGTTCGGGGGCTCTGGACGTCAAAAATGGGTCCAGTCTTCTCGAGGGGCCTCGTGTTCTCAGTGGAAACCCACGGTCAGAGGCCTACCCTAAAAAGGTAAGAAATTCCCACTTGTAGCGTAATAGTCTCAAGGCCCGGTGGGCTATAGCACATGGTCCTTGAGGTTCGGAGGGTTGAGGCTGGGCATCGCAAATGGGTCCAATCGTTTTGAGGGGCCTCGTGTGCCCAGTGGGAGGCTCTGATCGGTCAGAGCCTGCCTAAAATGGCAAGAGCGCTTGTTGGCGCAGGGAAATAGTCGCCAGGGCGGTGGTCTATAACTTTTGGTCCGAGGGTTGGGAGGGGTTGAGGGGCTCAGGCATTGGAAATGGGTCGATCTTTTCGAGGCCTCGTGTGCTCGGAAACATCTGGAAAGAGGCATGCCTAAAAGACAAAAACATTCCCCACGGCTGGCCGGCGAAATAGTCTCGAGCAGGTGGGCTATAGCATGTGGTCCATGAGGGGTTGGGAGGCGAGGGTTGAGGCTGGGCGCCGAAATGCGTCCAGTCTTTTCGAGCAGCCTCGTGTGCCCAGTGGAAGGCTACGGTCTGAGCCCTGCCCTAAAATGGCAAGAAATGCCCAGCTGCGCGAAATAGTTGCCGAGGCCGGTGGGGTATAGCCTTTGGTCCGCGGGGGTTGGGGAGGGGGGTTCGGGGGCTCTGGGCGTCGGAAATGGGTACAATTTTTTAGAGGGTCCTCGTGTGACCAGTGGGAGGCTACTTTCAGAGTCCTCCTTAAAATGGCAAGAAATGCCCAGCGGTGCAGCGCGCGAAATAGTCGCCCAGGCCGGTGGGCTATAGCCATTGTTCCACGGGGGTTGGGAGGCGGGATTGAGGCTCACAGGCATTGGTAATGGGTCCAATCTTTTCGGGGGGCCTCGTGTACCCAGTGGGAGGCTGCGGTCAGAGGCCCTAAAATAAGAAATGCCTCGAACCCCTCCACAGCGGACCAGGCTATAGCCCACGGCCTTGGCGACTATTTACTTGCGTTGTGCGTATTTCTTGCCATTTTAGGGGGCCTCGACCGACCTCCCATGGGTACAGGCCCCGAAAGGTGGACCCATTTCCAATGCAGGCCCCAGTCCCCTCCGGAGCCCCGTGGAACAATGGCTGTAGCCGCGGCTGGGCGACTATTGCCTTGCTGGGGCATTTCTTGCCATTTAACGATCCTCGACCGTGGGTTTCCGAGCACTGCAGGCCCCTCGAAATGGTGGACCCATTTCAATGCCTGGCCCGAACCCCCTCTCGGCCCCGCGGACCACGGCTATATGCCAGGCTCGGAGACTATTTCCTGTTGTGCGGCTGGGCATTTCTTGCCATTTTAGGGAGGACTGCAAGTAGCCTCCCACTTTGGTCCTGAGGACCCTCACAAAAAATTGTACCCATTCGGGGCCAGGCCCCAGAACCCCGTCCGACCCCATGGACAGGCTATACCGGCCTCGGCAACTATTCGTGCTCTTTGGGCATTTCTAGCCATTTAGGCGAGCCTCGTGTATCCTTCAGGCTGCAGGCTGTTCGAAAAGTGGACCCATTTCGATGCCCAGAACCCACTCCCGACCCGCGGACCCAGGCTATAGCCCGCCCCGTGACTATTTCCCATGTTGCGCTTGGGCGATTCTTGCCATTTTAGGGCGAGCCTCACGTAGCCTCCCAGGCACAGGCCCCTCAAAAGATTGGACCCATTTCCGATGCAGCCCCGAACCCCCTCAAGACCCCGGAAAGCAGGCTATAGCCCGGCCTCGGCGACTATTTCCCGCGCTGGGCATTTCTAGCCATTTTAGGGCAGGCCTCTGACCGTATCCTTCAACTGGGCACACGAGGCTGTTCGAAAAGACTGGACCCATTTCCGATGCCCAGCGCCCCCGAACCCTTGCTCCCCAACCCCCGCGGACCACAGGCTATAGCCCACCGGCCTCGGCGACTATTTCCCGCGCTGCGCCGCTGGGCAGTTCTTGCCATTTTAGGGCAGGCCTCTGACCGTAGCCTCCCACTGGGCACACGAGACCCTTCAAAAAGACTAGACCCATTTCTGATGCCCAATGCCCCCGAACCCCCCTCCCTAACCCCTGCGGACCACAGGCCATAGCCCACCGGCCTCGGCGACTGTTTCGCACGCTGCGCCGCTGCGCATTTCTTGTCATTTTAGGGCAGGCCTCTCACCGTAGCCTTCCACTGGGCACACAAGGCCCTCAGGCGGACCCATGTCGTGCCCAGGCCACAGACCCCTGACCCCAGCGGACCAAATGCTATAGCCCACACGGCCTCGGAGAGTATTTCCTGCTTCGCCATTCTTGCCATTTAGGCGGGCCTCGGCCGTAGCCTCCCCTTTGGGCTGACCGACCCTCGAAAGACTGCACCCATTTCAATGCGGATCCCCGAACCCTCCCCACCCCCGCGGACCACAGGCTATAGCCCACCGTCTTCGGCGATTATTGTGTATTGTTGGGTATTCTTGCCATTTTAAGGCGGGACTGACCGTAGCCTCCCACTGGGCACACGAGGACCCTCGAACATACAGTACCCATTTCCAACACCCAGAGCCCCCTAACCACCCTCCCTGACCCCCGTGGACCACGGTATAGCCCGAACTCGGAGCCTATTGTGATGTCTTGTGGGGCATTTCTTGCCTTTTTAGGGCAGCCTTTGACCGTAGGGTCCCACTGAGCACACGAGGCCCCTCAAAAACTGGACCCATTTCCAACCCAAGCATCCCAGACCCCCAACCCCAGCAGACAGGCCATGTGCCCAGCCTCGGCGATTGTTTCGTCTTATTCTGTTGGGCATTTCTTGTCATTTAGGGCAGGCCTCGTGTAGCCTCCAGGCTACGAGGGCCCTGAAAAACTGTGCCATTTCCGGCCTTGAGCCCCAGACCCTCCTCCCTGACCCGGACCAAGGCTATTAGCCCACCGTCTTGGCGATTATTTAGCGTTACGCCGCTAAGTATTTCTTGCCATTTAGGACAGGCCTCGGCCGTAGCCTCCCATGGGCACACGACTACTCGAAAAAGGACCCATTTCCGGCAGGCCCCAGACCCCTACACAACCCCAGCGGACCAAGGCTATAGCCCACCGTCCTCGGCGATTATTCGCTGCTGGGCATTTCTTGCCTTTGAGGCAGGCCTTTGACCGTGGGTTCCACTGGAAACAGGGCCCTCAAAACTGGACCCATTTCCGGCCAGCGTCCCAGACCTCTGACCCCAGCGGAGCAGGCGCCGCCCACCGGCCTCGGCGACTGTTTTCGCTATTCTTGCTTGGGCATTTCTTGTCATTTAGGGCAGGCCTCTCATAGCCTTCCACTGGGCACAAGGCCCCTCGGAAGACTGGACCCATGTCTGATGCCAGGCCTGAGACACACTCCCCTGACCCCAGCGGACTAAAAGCTATAGCCCACCGGATTCGGAGACTATTTGCGCCTTTCGCAGCTCGCCATTTCTTGCCATTTAGGGCGGGCCTCGACGTTGCCTCCCAGCTGGGCACCGAGCGACCCTCGAAAGACTGCACGCATTTCCGGCCAGGCCCCAGACCCACCTCCCAGCCCGTGGACCAGGCCCACCGTCTTGATGATTATTGTGTATCTTGCGGCTAAGATTTCTTGCCATTTAAGGGCAGCACTCTGACCGTAGCCTCCCACTGGGCACACGAGGACCCTCGAAAATACAGTACCAATTTCCAACACCAACCACCCTCCCCAACCCCGTGGACCCAGGCTATAGCCCATGGACTCGGAGCCTATTCATGTGTGTCTGTGGGCATTTCTTGCCTTTTTAGGGCAGACCTTTGACCGTAGGTTCCCACTGAGCACACGAGGCCCCCGAAAAAACAGTGGACCCATTTCCGGCGTAAGCGTCCCAGAACCCCCCTTGACCCCGGGCAGGCGCCATAGCCACCAGTCCTCGGCTGGCGCATTGCGCCGCTGGGCATTTCTTGTCATTTAGGGCGGGCCTCTCTTGACCTTCCATGGGCACACAAGGCCCCTCGGAAGGCGGACCCATGTCTGATGCAGGCCCCAGACCTCCCGACCCAGCGGACCAAGGCTATAGCCCAGTCTTGACAATTATTTAGCTGCGCTGGCCATTTCTTGCCATTTAGGGCAGACCTCGTGTAGCCTCCCACTTGGGCACCAGCGACTCTCGAAAAGACTGGACCCATTTCCGGACTTGAGCCCCGAGCCCCTCAAGAAACCCCGGACCAAGGCTATATCACACGGCCTCGGCGACTATTTGTGGTAGGTGTTCTTGCCTTTTTACGGCAGGCCTCTAATCGTAGCCTCCCGCTGGGCAAATGACGACACTCGAAAAGACTGCACCCATTTCCGACGCCCAGAGCCCCCGAAACCCCCTCCCTAACCCCTGCGGACCAAAGGCTATAACACACCGGCCTCGGAGACTATTTCGCGCGCTGTGCCGTGGGGTATTTCTTGCCTTTTTAGGGCAGACCTCTGACCGTTGCCTCCCATTGGGTACACGACGACCCTCGAAATAACTGAACCCATTTCCGACGCCCAGAGCCCCCGAACCGCCCTCCTCAACCCCTGCGGACTAAAGGATGTAGCGCACCTGCCTCAGCGACTATTTCGCGCACTGCGTTGCTGGGCAATTCTTGCCTTTTTAGGGCAGGCGTCTGACCGTAGCCTCCCACTGGGCACACAAGGCCCCTCGAAAAGAATGGACCCATTTCCGACGCCCATAGCCCCCAAAACCCCCTCCCACCCAAGGCTGCCCAGCCTCGCCGATTATTCTGTGTATTTCTTGCGCTGAGATTTCTTGCCATTTTAGGGCAGGCCTCGACCATAGCCTCCACTTGGGCACACTAGGACCTCTAAAAGACTGGACCCATTTCTGATGCCCAGGCCCCAGACCCCTCCCCCCATGGACCAAGCCTATAGCCAGCGCCTCGGCGACAATTTCGCGTCTGCTGGGTATTTCTTGGTATTTTAGGACAGGCCTCGACCGTAGCCTCCACTTGGGCACATGAGGGACCCTTGAAAACATGCCCATTTCCGATGCAGAACCCCAGAGTCCCCTCCCGACCCCATGAACCACAGTTATGGCCGTCGACTCGGACACTATTTCTTGTTTGTGCCGTGGGTTATTTCTTGCCTTTTTAGGGCGGGGCCTCGGCCGTGGCCTCCCGGTGGGCACCACGAGGCCCTCTAAAGGCTGGACCAATTCCTATGCAGGCCCCGAACCCCCTCACTCGACCCCATGAGACCAGGCTAGCACACCGGCCTCGGTGATTATTTCGCGCCCTGTGGTGCTGGGCATTTCATTCCATTTTACGGCAGACGTCTGACCGTAGCCTCCCACTAAACTGCAGGGCCCTCGAAAAGCGGACCCATTTATGATGCCCGGATCGAAACCCCTCCCGACCCGTGGACCCAAGGCCATGGCCCGGCCTCGGCCACTATTCATGTGACTGCGCCAGACATTCTTTCCATTTTAGAGGCAGGCCTCGACCGTAGCCTCCAGGCAAATGACGACACTCAAAAAGACTGCACCCATTTCCGATGCCCAGAGCCCCCGAACCCCCCTCCCTAACCCCTGCGGACCAAAGGCTATAACACACCGGCCTCGGAGACTATTTCGCGCGCTGCTCCGGAGGGCATTTCTTGCCATTTTAGGGCAGGCCTCTGACCGTAGCCTCCCACTGGCCACACGAGGCCGTTCAAAAAGACTGTGCCCATTTCGTGCCCCGAACCCCCTCTCCAAACCCCTACGGACCAAATCTGTGCCCAGCCTCGGCAACTATTTGCGCCAGCCTTTGGGCATTTCCTGCCATTTTAGGGCAGGCCTCTGACCGTAGCCTCCCATTGGGCACATGAGGACCCTCGAAAAGACTGTACCCATTTCCGATGCCCAGAGCCCCTGAACCCCCGCGGACCACAGCCTTTAGCCCACCGGTCTCGACGACTATTTCACGCGTTGTGCTGCAGGTCATTTCTTGCCTTTTTAGGGCAGGCCTCTGACCGTAGCTTCCCGTTGACCACACGAGGCCCCTCCAAAAGGTGGACGATTTCCGGCGTAAGCGTCTCGAACCCCGACCCCGAGCAGCAGGCGCTATAGCCCCCCGACCTCGGTGACTATTTCGTCTTGATCTTGCGCCGTTGGTATTTTACATTTAGGGCAGGCCTCCGTGTAGCCTCCCAGGCTACGATGACCCTCGAGGCATGCCCATTTGGCCTTGAACCCCAAGAACCCCCTAACCCCGCGGACCGAGGCTCTGACGGCCTCGGCTATTCAGCCATGCTCCGCTGGGCATTTCTTTCCATTTTAGGGCAGGCCTCCCACTGGGCTTGCGAGGACCCTCGAAAGGCATACCCATTTCGGCCTTGGAACCCCAGAACCCCCTCCCAGCCCGGACCAAAGGCTATAGCCCACCGACCCTTGGCAACTATTTCGCACGCTGCGCCGCTGGGTATTTCTAACCATTTTAGGGCAGGCCCATGACCGTAGCCTCCCTCTTGGCACACGAGGCCCTCATCTGGTGCCCATAGTGGCCTTGAGCCCCAGGCCCCTCCCAGGCCAGCGGACCCGAAGGCTTCTGGCCCACTCGCCGTGGGCACTGCTGGGCACGAGGACCCTCGAAAAGACTGTACCCATTTCTGACACCTAGAGCCCCCGATCCCCCCTCCCCGACCCCCGCGCACCCAAGGCTATAGCCCACCGGCATTGGCGACTATTTGTTGCGCCCACAGGGTTGGGGGTTGAAGGCGTCGAAATGATCTGATCTTCGAGGTCGTGCCGGTGGCTACTGATCGAAGGCTGCCTAAAATGGCAAAAATGCCCTGCTGGCGTAGCTCACGGAATAAGTCGTCGAGGCGGTGTGATGTAGCCTTTGGTCGTGGGATTAGGGGGTTGAGGTTGCGTCAGAATGGTTCTGATTTCGGTCATCGTGTGCCGATGGGGAAATCGTGTACCTGGGCGCAGCGCCGGGCCGGCCGGATGGGCGCGTCTGCGTTGGGAGAAGAGACCGAGGACTCATGGCATCGGAAATGTGTCCGGTCTTTTGAGGGCCTCGTGTGAGGAATCTATGGTCAGAGCTTGCCTAAGAAATACCTGACACGGCCATGAAATAATCGTAGTGGGCTATATATGGCGCGAGGGTTGAGGAGGGTTCGGTGGTTATGGAGTTTTGGAAATGGGTACAATATTTTCGAGGTCCTCGCAAGCCCAGTGAGGAGGCTACGGTCATGTGGCACGCCTAAAATGGAAAGAAATGCCAGTGAACGGCGGTGAGTCGCGGTGAACATAGCCTTTGGTCGAGCAGGGGTTACAGGGTTCAGGCGTCGAGAAATGGCGATCTTTTCGAGGTCATCGTGTGCCCGATGGGAGGCTACTGATCGAGGCCTACAAATGTGACAATGCAGCTCACAAAATAGTCAAGGCGGTGGGATATAGCGTCTGCGGGGTTGAGGGAGGCTGGCCTCAGGAAATGTGTCAAGTCTTTTGAGGGGCCTCGTGTGCCAGTGGGAGCTTCAGTCGAACGACCTAAAATGGCAAAAATGCACAGCGGCTGCTTAAAATAGTCGCCGGTGGGCTATAGCCTTTAGCTGAGGTTAGGAGGGGTTCGACGACTCTGGGCATTGAAAATGGGTCCAGCCTTTTGAGGTCTCGTGTGCTCGGTGGGGCCCATTGAGGCTGCCTAAAAATGTAAGAAATACCTGCGTGAGACACGAAATAGTCTCAAGTAGGTGGGCTATATCATGCGGGGTTGGGGAGGGTCAGGGACTACAGGCATTGGAAATGGGTCCAGTCTTTTTGAGGGGCCTCGTGTACCCAGTGGGAGGCTATGGTCACAGGCCTGCCCTAAAATGGCAAGAAATACCCTGCGGCGCAGCGTGCGAAATAGTCGCCGAGCCAGTGGGCTATAGCCTTTTTGGTGCACGGGGTTTGGGGAGGGGGGTTCGGGGGCTCTGGGTGTCAGAAATGGGCACAGTCTTTTCGAGGGGCCTCGTGTGCCCAGTTGGAGGCTACGATCAGAGGCATGCCCTAAATGGCAAGAAATACTGTGGCGCAGTCTTGTGAAATAATCGCCGGTGGGCTATAGCCTTTGGTCGCTTATGGGTCCAGGCTTTTTGAGGGTTCTCGTGTGCTCATTAGGAGCCTACATTCAGAGGCCTGCCCTAAAAAGGTAAGAAATACCCCGCGGCGCAGCGCTCGAAATAGTTTCTGAGGCCGGTGGGCTATAGCGTCAGTTCCGCAGGGGTTGGGGAGGGGGGTTCGGGGACTCTGGAAGTTGGAAATGGGTCCAGTCTTTTTGAGGGGCCTTGTCTGCCCATTGGGAGGCTACGGTCAGAGGCCTGCCCTAAAATGGCAAGAAATGCCCAGCGGCGCAGCGCGCGAAATAGTCGCCGAGGCCAGTGGGCTATAGCCTTTGGTCCGCGGGGGTTGGGGAGGGGGTTTGATGACTCTGGGCGTCGAAAATGGGTCCAACCTTTTCGAGGCGTCGTGTGTGATGAGGCTACGGTTAGAGGCCTGCCCTAAAATGGCAAGAAATGAACAGCGGCACAACGTGCGAAATAGTCGCCAGGGCCGGTGGGTATAGCCTTTGGTCCGCTGGGGTTGGGGAGGGGGGTTCGGGGGCTCTGGGCGTCAGAAATGGGCACAGTCATTTTGAGGGGCCTTGTGTGCCCATTGGGAGGCTACAGTCAGAGGCACGCCCTAAAATGGCAAGAAATGAACAGCGGCACAACGTGCGAAATAGTCGCCAGGGCCGGTGGGCTATAGCCATTGGTCCGCGGGGGTTGGGGAGGGGGGTTCGGGGGCTCTGGGCGTCAGAAATGGGTCCAGTCTTTTTGAGGGGCCTCGTGTGCCCAGTGAGAGGCTACGGTCAGAGGCCTGCCCTAAAATGGCAAGAAATACCCAGCGGCGCAGCGCGCGAAATAGTCGCCGAGGCCAGTGGGCTATAACGTCTTGTCTGCGAAGTTTGGGGAGGGGGCTTCGGGGGCTCTGGGCGTCAGAAATGTGTCCAGTCTTTTTGAGGGGCCTCGTGTGCCCAGTGGGAGACTACGATCAGAGGCCTGACCAAAAATGGCAAGAAATGCCCACCGGCACAGCGTGTGAAATAGTCGCCGAGGCCAGTGGGCTATAGCCTTTGGTCCGCAGAGTTTGGGGAGGGGGTTTCGGGGGCTCTGGGCGTCAGAAATGGGCACATGCTTTTCGATGGGCCTCGTGTGCCCAGTGGGAGGCTACGGTCAGAGGCACGACCTAAAATGGCAAGAAATGCACAAGCTGCTTGTCTGAAATAATCATGAGGCGGTGGGCTATAGCCTTTGGCCCTTGAGGGGTTGAGGAGGGTTCGGCGACTACAGGCGTTGAAAATGGGTCCAACCTTTTGAGGGTCTCGTGTGCTCGGTGGGAGCCTACATTCAGAGGCTGCCCAAAAATGTAAGAAATGCCCAGCGGCCTCTGAGAAATAGTCTCCGAGGCGGTGGGCTATAAGCGTCGATTCAGCGGGGGTTGGGGAGGGGGGTTCGGGGACTCTGGAAGTTGGAAATTGGTCCAGTCTTTTTGAGGGGCCTTGTCTGCCCATTGGGAGGCTACGGTCAAAGGCACGCGCTAAAATGGCAAGAAATGCACAGCGGCACAGCGTGCGAAATAGTCGCCAAGGCCGGTGGGCTATATCCTTTCGCCCGCGGGGGTTGGGGAGGGGGTTTGATGACTCTGGGCGTCGAAAATGGGTCCAGCCTTTTCGACGGGCCTCGTGTGCCCAGTGAGAGGCTACAGTTAGAGGCCTGCCCTAAAATGGCAAGAAATGAACAGCGGCACAACGTGCGAAATAGTCGCTAGGGCCGGTGGGCTATAGCCTTTGGTCCGCGGGGGTTGGGGAGGGGGGTTCGGGGGGGTGGGGCTTTGGGGGCTCTAGGCGTCAGAAATGGGTCCAGTCTTTTTGAGGGCCCTCGTGTGCCCAGTGGGAGACTACGGTCAGAGGCCTGACCAAAAATGGAAAGAAATGCGCAGCGGCGCAGCGTGCGAAATTGTCGCCGAGGCCAGTGGGCTATAGCCTTCGGTCTGCGGGGGTTTGGGGAGGGGGGTTCAGTGGCTCTGGGCATCAGAAATGGGTCCAGTCTTTTCGAGGGGCCTCGTGTGCCCAGGGAGAGGCTACGGTCAGAGGCCTGCCCTAAAATGGCAAGAAATACCAGTGGTGACGCACCTTGAAATAATTCTTAGGCAGTGGGCTATAAGCGTCAGTCTGCGGAGTTTGAGAGTGGGTCAGTCTTTTGAGGGGCCTCGTGTGCCCGATGGGAGACTACGATCGAGGCTGACCAAAATGGCAAGAAATGCCCACCGGCGAGCGTGAAATAGTCGCCCAAGGCGGTGGGCTATAGCCTTTGGTGCGAGGGTTTGGGACGAGGTTGAGGGGCTCTGGGCGTCGAAATGGGCACAATCTTTTCAAGGTTCCTTATGTGCCCGGTGGGATGCCTCGGTCGAGGCATGTCCTAAAATGGCAAGAAAAGAACTGCGGTATGATCTTGAAATAGTCGCCGAGGCTAGTGGGCTATAGCCTTTGGTCCGCAGGGTTTGGGGAGGGGGTTCGGGGGCTCTGGGCGTCAAAAATGGGTCCAGCCTTTTCGAGGGGCCTCGTGTGCCCAGTGAGAGGCTACGGTTAGAGGCCTGACCTAAAATGGCAAGAAATACCCAGCGCCGCAGCGCGCGAAATAGTCGCCGAGGCCAGTGGGCTATAGCCTTTGGTCTGCGGGGTTTGGGGAGGGGGGTTCGGGGGCACTGGGCGTCAGAAATGGGCACAGTCTTTTCGAGGGGCCTTGTGTGCCCAGTGGGAGGCCTCTGATCAGAGCACGCCTAAAATGGCAAGAAATGAACAATGACTGGCGTGCGAAATAGTCATGCCGGGGCGGTGGGCTATAGCCATTAGTCCTTGAGGTTGGGGAGGGTTGGGGGCTCTGGGCGTCAGAAATGGGTCCAGTCTTTTCAAGGGGCCTCGTGTGCCCAGTGAGAGGCTACGGTCAGAGGCCTGCCCTAAAATGGCAAGAAATACCCAGTGCGCAGCCTTGTGAAATAATCGCCGAGGCAGGTGGGCTATAAGCGTCTGATGCAGGGTTTGGGAGGGTTGGGGCTCTGGGCGTCGAAATGGGCACGATCTTTTGAGGGCCTTGTGTGCCCGTGGGAGGCTACTGATCATAGGCACGCCTAAAATGGCAAAAAATGCCTGACACAGCGTTGAAATAGTCGCCAAGGCCAACGGGCTATAGCCTTTGGTCCGCTGGGTTTGGGGAGGGGGGTTCGAGGGCTCTGGGCGTCAGAAATGGGTCCAGTATTTTTGAGGGGCCTCATGTGCCCAGTGAGAGGCTACGGTCAGAGGCCTGCCCTAAAATGGAAAGAAATGCCCCATGGAGCAGCGCGCGAAATAGTCGCCAAGGCCGGTGGGCTATAGCGTCGGTTCCGCGGGGGTTGGGGAGGGCGGTTCAGGGGCTCTGGGCATCGGAAATGGGTACAGTCTTTTCAAGGGTCCTCATGTACCCAGTGGGAGGATACGGTCAGAGGCCTGCCCTAAAATGGCAAGAAATACTCAACAGCCTTGAAATAATCGCAGGCGGTTGGCTATAGCCTTTAAATCCATGAGGGGTTGGGAGGGGTTCGGGGTTGGGCGTCAGAAATGGGCACGGTCTTTTCGAGGGTGCTCATGTACCCAGTGGGAGGCTACGGTCAGAGGCCTGCCCTAAAATGCCAAGAAATACCCAGCTGACATTGTGAAATAAATAATCGGCTATAGCCTTTGGTCATGAGCGTTGGCGAGAGGGTTGAGGTTACAGGCGTCGAGAAATGAGCACAGTCTTTTCGAGGGTGCTCATGTGCCCAGTGGGAGGCTACGATCAGAGGCATGTCCTAAAATGACAAGAAATGCCCAGCGGCGCAGTGCGCGAAATAGTCGTCGAGGACTGTGTGCTTTAGCCTTGGGTCGCGAGGTTTGGGGAGAAGTGCAGGGGCTCAGGCGTGAAATGGGCACAGTCTTTTCGATGGGCCTCGTGTGCCCGTGGGAGGCTACAGGCAGAGTGCGACCTAAAATGGCAAGAAATGCACTGGCACTGCTTGCGAAATAGTCGCCAAGGCCGGTGGGCTATAGCCTGTGGCCCGCGGGGGTTGGGGAGGGGGTTCGACGACTCTCGGCGTTGAAAATGGGTCCAGCCTGTTTGAGGGTCCTGGGGTTCTCGGTGGGAGCCTCGTCGAGCCTGCCTTAAAAAGGCAAGAAATGCCTGCAGTTGGCCTGCAAATAGTCTCAGGGCGGTGGGCTATAAGCGTCGATTCAGCGAGGTTGGGGAGGGTTCGGGGACTCTAGAATTTGGAAATGGGTCCAGTCTTTTTGAGGGGCCTTTTCTGTCCATTGGGAGGCTACAGTCAGAGGCCTGCCCTAAAATGGCAAGAAATGCCAGCCAGTAGCAGAAATAATCATGGAGGCAGTGGACTATAAGCGTCAGTGCGGAGTTTGGGGGGGGGGGCTTCGGGGGCTCTGGGCGTTAGAAATGGGTCCAGTCTTTTTGAGGGGCCTCGTGTGCCCAGTGGGAGACTACGATCAGAGGCCTGACCAAAAATAGCAACAAATGCCCACCGGCGCAGCGCGTGAAATAGTCGCCGAGGCCAGTGGGCTATAGCCTTTGGTCTGCAAGGTTTGGGGAGGAAGGTTCGGGGGCTCTGGGTGTCAGAAATAGGCACAGTCTTTTCAAGGTGCCTTATGTACCCAGTGGGAGGCTACGGTCAGAGGCATGTCCTAAAATGGCAAGAAATCCCCAGCGGCGCAGTGCGCGAAATAGTCGCCGAGGCTAGTGGGCTATAGCCTTTCGTCCGCAGGGTTTAGGGAGGGGGTTCGGGGGCTCTGGGTGTCAGAAATAGGCACAGTCTTTTCAAGGTGCCTTATGTACCCAGTGGGAGGCTACGGTCAGAGGCATGTCCTAAAATGGCAAGATATACCCAGCGGCGCAGCGTGAGAAATAGTCGCCGAGGCCAGTGGGCTATAGCCTTTGGTCCGCGGGGTTTGGGGAGGCGGGTTCGGTAGCTCTCGGCGGCAGAAATGAGCCTGAGTCTTTTCGGCCAGGCCTCGTGTGATGGGAGACTACGGTCGAGCCTGACCTAAAATGGCAAGAAATGCCAATGAGACAGCGAAATAGTCATGAGCGGTGGGCTATAAGCCTGGTCTGATGCGGGGTTTGGGAGGGTTGGGGGCTCACAGGCGTGAGAAATGGGCACAGTCTTTTTAGAGGCCTTCTGCAGTGGGAGGCTCTGGTCAGAGCCACGCCTAAAATGGCAAGAAATGCACAGCCACGGCGTCTGAAATAATCGCCAGGCAGTGGGCTATATCCTTTTGGCCGAGTTGGGAGAGGTTTGATGACTACAGGCGGCGAAAATAGGTCCAGCCTTTTGAGGGCCTCGTGTGCAGTGAGAGGCTACGGTTAGAGCCTACCCTAAAATGGCAAGAAATACCCCGCGGAGCAGCGCGCGAAATAGTTGCCAAGGCCGGTGGGCTATAGCGTCTGTTCCGCTGGGGTTGGGGAGGGGGGTTCAGGGGCTCTGGGCATCGGAAATGGGTACAGTCTTTTCGAGGGTCCTCATGTGCCCAGTGGGAGGCTACGGTCAGAGGCATGCCCTAAAATGGCAAGAAATACCCAGCGGCGCAGCGCGCGAAATAGTCGACGAGGCCGGTTGGCTATAGCCTTTGGTCTGCGGGGCTTGGGCAGGGGGGTTCGGGGGCTCTGGGTGTCAGAAATGGGCACAGTCTTTTTGAGGGGCCTCGTGTGCCGAGTGGGAGGCTACGGTCAGAGCCCTGCCCTAAAATGGCAAGAAATGCCCAGCGGCGCAGCACGCGAAATAGTCGCCGAGGGCAGTGGGCTATAGCCTTTGGTCCGCGGGGGTTGGGGAGGGGGGTTCGGGGGTTCTGGGCGTCAGAAATGGGCACAGTCTTTTCGAGGGCGCTCATGTACCCAGTGGGAGGCTACGGTCAGAGGCCTGACCTAAAATGGCAAGAAATACCCAGCCTTGTGAAATAATCGGCAATTCGGTTGGCTATAACCTTTGGTCATGAGGGGTTGGGAGGGGTTGAGGGGTTACAGGTGTCGAGTGGGCACAGTCTTTTCGAGGGTCCTCATGTACCCAGTGGGAGGCTACGGTCAGAGGCACGACCTAAAATGGCAAGAAATGCACTGCGGCACAATGTGCGAAATAGTCGCCAAGGTCGGTGGGCTATAACGTCTGTTCCGCGGGGGTTGGGGAGGGGGGTTCCGGGGCTCTGGGCATCGGAAATGGGTACAGTCTTTTCGAGGGTCCTCATGTGCCCAGTGGGAGGCTACAGTCAGAGGCCTGCCCTAAAATGGCAAGAAATACCCAGCGGTGCAGCACGCGAAATAGTCGACGAGGCCGGTTGGCTATAGCCTTTTGTCTGCGGGGGTTGGGGAGGGGGGTTCGAGGGATCTGGGCGTCAGAAATGGGCACAGTCTTTTCGAGGGTGCTCATGTACCCAGTGGGAGGCTACGGTCAGAAATGGGCACATGAGCTGCGCCGCTGGGTATTTCTTGCCATTTTAGGCCTCGCGTGGCCTCTCCCAGGCACATGAGACCCTCAGCCATTCTGATGCCAGAACCCCTCCCCAGCGGAGCAGGCGTTATAGCCACCGGCCTTGCAGCTATTGTGGCGGCTGTTCATTCTTAGACCTCAACGTAACCTCGCTGGGCACAGGCCCGTCGAAAGGCTGGGCCATTCGGCCAGTCATCGAACCCCTCTGACCAGCGGACAGGATATATGCCGACTTGGCGACTATTCATGTGCTGGTGTGTATTTCTTGCCATTTTGGCGTGCCTCGACCGTGGCCTCCATGGGCTGAGCCCGTCGAGCTGTGCCCATTCGGCCGAGCCCCCTCCCGACCCCATGGACCAAAGGCTATGGCAGCGGGCGACTGTATTTGCTATCTTGAGCATTCTTGTCATTTTAGGTCAGGCCTCTGTAGCCTCTGGGCACAGGCCCTCGAAAAGGCTGGACCCATTTTGGCCGAACCACCTCCCAGCCCTGCGGACCCAGGCTATATTGGCCTCCTCTTATTTCGCGCTGCGCTGGGCATTCTTGCCATTTGGGACATGCCTCGACCTCTGCCTGGGCACACAAGGCCCCTTGAAAAGGCATGTATTCTGGCCACACTGAACCCCTCCCAGACCCATGGACCAAAGGCTATGTGACCTCGGCGACAATTCGCCAGCTGTTCATTCTTTCCATTTTGGTCAGGCCTCGTGATCTCAGCTGGGCTGGAGACCCTCAAAGACTGGACCCATTTCTGGCCCCCACCCCAAAACCCATGGACCAGACCTATTGTGGCCTCGGGTATTCTTGCTGGTGTTCTTGCCATTTCAGACGGGCCTCCCTGTGAGCACACTCAGGGCCCCTCAAAATACATGGCCCATTTCCGGCCTTGGCCAGAAAGGCTGAGGCCCTCGAAAGGCTGAACCCATTTCGGAGCCCTGAACCCCAGGTCCCTGACCCCGGACCAAGGCTATAGCCCAGGCCCTGGCGACTATTTGTCTGTTGTGCGCTGTGCATTCTTGCAATTTTTGACTCTGAGTAGCCTCCCAGGCACCTGAGGCCCCTCGAATGGTGTGCCCATTCGGCCGAGCCCAGACCCCTCCCGGCCCAGCGGGCCCGGCCTGACTCGAAACTATTTAGCTGCGCCTTGAGTATTTCTTATATTTTTAGGGTAAGCCTCTGAATGTAGGCTCCCACTGAGCACACGAGGACCCTCAAAAAGGCTGGGCCCAGTTTCAACGCCCAGAGTGGCCGAACCCCCTCCCAACCCCCGCGGACCAAAGGATATAGCCCACCGGCCTTGGCGACTATTTCGCACGCTGTGCCGCTGTGCATTTCTTGCCATTTTAGGGCGTGCCTCTGACCGTAGCCTACCACTGGGCACACGAGGCCCTTCAAAAAGACTGTGCCCATTTCTGATGCCCAAAGCCCGCGAACCCCCCTCTCCAAACCCTGCGGACCAAATGCTATAGCCCACTGGCCTCGGCGACTATTTCGCGCGCTGTGCCGCTGGGCATTTCTTGCCATTTTAGGGCAGGCCTCTGACCGTAGCCTCCCACTGGGCACACGAGGACCGTTGAAAAGACTGTACCCATTTCCGAAGCCCATAGCCACCGAACCCCCCTCCCCAATCCCCGGACCAAATGCTTATAACCCACGGGCCATTGTTGTGCTGTGCGCGGGTATTTCATGCCTTTTAGGGCAAAGCCTCGACCATGGGTTCCCAGCTGAGCACACGAGGCCCTCTAAAGACTGGACACATTTCGATGCCAAGATTTGCAGAACCCCTTTGACCAGCGGCAGACCTATATCCCAGCCTCGGTGACTATTTCGTCTTGTAGCGGCTGGGCATTTTGCCATTTAGGGCAGGCCTCCGACCGTAGCCTCACTTGGGCTACGATGACCCTCGAAAAGGCATGCCATTTCGATGCAGAACCCCCGAACCCCCCAGCCCCATGCGGACCCAGAGGCTATAGCCCACCGGCCTCGACTCTTATTTCACCTTGTTGTCTTGCTTGGGCATTTCTTCCTTTTTAGGGCATGCCTCTAACCGTAGGTTCCCACTAAGCACAAGAGGCACCTCAAAAAGACAGGACCCATTTCCGATGCCAAGAGTCCCCGAATCCCCTCCCCAGCATGAGCAGACGCTATAGCCCACCAGCCTGCGAGCTATTTAGTCTGTTGTGCTTTGGGCATTTCTTGCCATTTAGGGCAGGCCTCGACCGTAGACTCCCACTGTGCACACGAGGACCGTTGAAAAATGCCATTTCAGCCCATATCCACGAACTTCCCTCCCAGGCCCTTGGCCCCGACATAGCCAAGACTTGGCGACTATTCGCGCTGTGCGGGGTATTCTTGCCTTTTAGGGCAGGCCTCGACCATAGGTTCCCAGAGCACACGAGGCCCTACAAAGACTGGAAACATTTCCGATGCCAAGAGTCATGAGACCCTTCACAACCCCATGAGCAGGCTATATCCCACCGGCCTCGATGACTATTTCGTGTGCTGCGCCGCTGGGCATTTTTTGCCATTTTAGGGCAGGCCTCCGACCATAGCCTCTCATTGGGCACACGATGACCCTCGGAAAGGCATGCCATTTCGGCGGAACCCCAGAACCCCCAGACCTGCGGACGAGGCTATAGCCCACCCGGCCTCGGCGACTATTTATGTGTTGCTCATTGGGTATTTCTTGCCATTTAGGAGGCCTCATCCGTAGCCTCCCACTGGGCTACAGGGACCGTTGAAAAGGCATGCCCATTCTAAAGCCCATAGCCACCCCCTGACCCATGACCCGAACATATCCCACAGACTTGGCGACTATTTACGTCTTTGTGCCGGGGTATTCTGCCTTTTAGGGCAAGCCTCGACCATAGGTTGAGCCCACTGAGGCCCCTCAAAATCTGGGGCCCATTTCGGCCAGGCCCCAGACCCCCTCCCAGCCCATGCGGACCAAGGCTATAGCCCAGGCCTCGACGACTATTTGTGTTGCGCCTCGGCATTCCAGCCATTTAGGGCGGGCCTCGACCGTAGCCTCCCAGGCACATGGGGACCTTGAAAATCATGCCCATTTCGGGGTCCTCGTGTGCCCGATCTGAAATGCGGTCGAGCTTCTAAAAATGGCAAGAAATGCCGGTGACGCGGTAATAGTCACCAAGGCGGTGGGCTGCTCGAGGAGAAGAGGCTCTGGCTCATCGAAATGGTACTGATCTTCGAGGGTCCTCGTGTGTGTCAGGAGGCTACGGTCGAGCACATACTAAAATGGCAAGACATGTCTCAATGTGCGCAGCCCGTGAAATAATGGCCAGGGCGGTGGGCTATAGCCTTTGGTCGCGGGGTTAGGGGTTTCGGGGTTACAGGTGTCAGAAATGGTGCGATCTTTCAAGGGTCATCGTGTGCCCGATGGGCTCACGGTCGAGGCCTCCCCAAATGGCAAAAATGACCTCTTGTGGCGCAATTAGTCACCGAGGTCGGTGGGCTATAGCGTCACTTCTGTGGGTGTTGGGGAGGGGGGTTCGGGGACGCTTGGTGTCGGAAAAGGGTCCAGTCTTTTTGAGGGGCCTCGTGTGGTCAGCGGGAACCTACGGTCAGAGGCCTGCCCTAAAAAGGCAAGAAATGCCCTGCAGCACAGCGCGTGAAATAGTCGTCGAGCCCGGTGGGCTATAGGCTGTGGTCCGCGGGGGTTGGGGAGGGGCCTTCAGGGGCTCTGGGCATCGGAAATGGGCACAGTCTTTTCGAGGGTCCTCATGTACCCAGTGGGAGGCTACGGTCAGAGGCAAGACCTAAAATGGCAAGAAATGCATAGCGGCACAACGCGCCAAATAGTCGCCAAGGCCGGTGGGCTATAGCCTTTGGCCAGCGGGGGTTGGGGAGGGGGTTCAAGGACTCTGGGTGTCGAAAATGAGTCCAGCCTTTTTTAGGGTCCTCGTGTGCTCAGTGGGAGGCTACGGTTAGAGGCCTGCCCTAAAAAGGCAAGAAATGCCCCGCGGCCTTGAAATAAGTCTCAGGGCGGTGGGCTATAAGCGTCATTCATGAGGGGGTTGGGAAAGCGGCAGGGGCTGCAGGTGTCGGAAATGGGTACAGTATTTTCAAGGTCCTCATGTGCCCAGTGGGAGGCTACGGTCAGAGGCCTGCCCTAAAATGGCTGGAAATGCCGGCCAGCCTTGGCCGTGAAATAGTCGCCGAGGCCGGTGGGCTATAGCATTTGGTCCGCGGGGGTTGGGGAGGGGGGTTCGGGGGCTCTGGGCGTCGGAAATGGGCCCTGTATTTTTGAGGGGCCTCGTGTGCTCAGAGGGAGGCTACGGTCAGAGGCCTGCCCGAAAATGGCAAGAAATACCCAGTGGCGCAGCGTGTGAAATAGTTGTCCAGGGTCGGTGGGCTATAGCCTTTGGTCCGCGGGGGTTGGGGAGGGGGGTTCGGGGGCTCTGGGCGTCGGAAATGGGTCCAGTCTTTTCGAGGGTCATCGTGTGCCCAGTGGGAGGCTACGGTCGGAGGCCTGCCCTAAAATGGAAAAAAATGCCCAGCGGCGCAGCACACGAAATAGTCGCCGAGGCCGGTGGGCTATAGCGTCTGTTCTGCGGGGGTTGGGGAGGAGGGTTCATGGATTCTTGGCATCGGAAATGGGTACAGTCTTTTTTAGGGGCCTCGTGTGGTTAGTGGGAACCTACGGTCAGAGGCCTGCCCTAAAAAGGCAAGAAATTCCCAGCCAGTAGCGTGAAATAGTCATGGGCGGTGGGCTATAGCATTTAGTCCGAGGTTTGGAGAGGGGTTGGGGCTTGAGGCATGAAATCAATCTGATCTTTTGAGGGGCCTCGTGTTCTCAGTGGGAACCGACGGTCAGAGGCCTGCCCTAAAAAGGCAAGAAATGCCAAGCGGCGCAGTGCGCGAAATAGTCGACGAGGCCGGTGGGCTATAGCCTTTGGTCCGCAGGGTTTGGGGAGGGGGGTTCGGCTCCTCTGGGCGTCGGAAATGGGTCCAGTCTTTTCGAGGGGCCTCATGTGCCCAGTGGAAGGCTACGGTCAGAGACCTGTCCTAAAATGGCAAGAAATACCCAGGCGGCGCTCCCATACCCGGACAGGCTATAGCCCAGCCTGGCGGCCTCGTGACTATTTGTGCAGGCATTTCTTGCCATTTTAGGGCAGGTCTCTGACCGTAGCCTCCCAATGGGCGGACAAGGCCCCTCAAAAAGACTGGACCCATTTCTACTTCGAGTCCCAGACCCCCTGACCCTGGGCCCGGCCTATAGCCCAGCCTCGAGCTATTTCGGTGCTGGCATGAGGTATTTCTTACCTTTTTAGGGCAGGCCTCTGAATGTAGGCTCCTAATGAGCACACGAGAACCCTCAAAAATGTTGGACCCATTTTCAGCCGAGTCCCAGAACCTTCCAGCCCGGGCCAAGGCTATAGCCCACCTCGGCGACTATTCTTGTGCGCTGCTGGGTATTCTTGCCATTTAGAGGGCAGGCCTCTGACCGTAGTCTCCCACTAGGCACTGAGGCCTCGAAAAGCCCATTCTGCAGTCGAGCCCCGAACCCGCCTCCATGAGCCCATGGACCAAAGTCTATAGCCCACTGGCCTCTGCAACTATTTCTCGCGCTGCGCCGCTGGGTATTTCTTGCCATTTTAGGGCAGGCCTCTGACCGTAGCCTCCAGGCACAGGGCCTCTCAAAAAGGCTGGACCCATTTCGACACCAGTCCCAGACCTCCCTGACCCCGTAGACAGGCCTATAGCCCACCGGCCTCGGAGACTATTTAGCCTTGCGCCTTGTGAGGCATTCTTACCTTTTAGGACATGCCTCTGACCGTAGGCTCCACTGAGCTACGAGGACCCTTAAAAGGCTGGACCCATTTCGGCCTTGAGTCCTTGAACTCCCTCCCACCCCAGACAAGGATATAACCCACGACCTGGCGACTATTTTAGCGTTGTGCTGTGCATTTCTTGCCATTTTAGGTCGTGCCTCGACCGTAGCCTCCCAGCTGGATACATGAGGGACCCTCGAAAAGGCATGCCCATTTCGGCGCCCGGAGGGGTTCGGGGCTCTAGGGCGTCGAGAAATGGGCACGATCTTTCGATGGCCCTCGTGTGCTCGGTGGGAGGCTACGATCGAGGCACTGACCTAAAATGGCAAGAAATGCACAGTGACTGGCCGAAATAAGGCGGTGGGATATATCCTTTAGCCCGCGGGGGTTGGGGAGGGTTTGGGTGCAGGCAGGCGTCAGTGGGTCCATCCTTTGAGGTCTCGTGTGCCGATGGGAGGCTGATCGAGCCTAAAATGGCAAAAATTCCCATCGAGCAGTGTGAAATAGTCAGGGGCCGGTGGGCTATAGCCTTTGGTCATGAGGGGTTGGGGACGGGTATTCGGGGGCTCTGGGCGTTAGAAATGGGCAAAGTCTTTTCGAGGGCCCTCGTCTGCTCAGTGGGAGGCTACAGTCAAAGGCACGACCTAAAATGGCAAGAAATGCACAGCGACACAACTCTCGAAATAGTCGCCAAGGCCGGTGGACTATAGCCTTTGGCCCGCGGGGGTGGGGGAGGGGGTTCGGGGAGTCTGGGCGTCGAAAGTGGGACCATCCTTTTAGAGGGTCCTCGTGTGCTCAGTGGGAGCCTACATTCAGAGGCCTGCCCTAAAAAGGTAAGAAATGCCCTTGTTGTATGTGAAATAGTCTCCGATGCCGGTGGGCTATAGCGTCTGTTCCGCGGGGGTTGCGTAGGGGGGTTCGGGGACTCTGGGCATTGGGAATGGGTCCAGTATTTTTGAGAGGCAACGTGTGCCCAGTGGGAGGCTACGATCAGAGGCCTGCCCTAAAATGGCAAGAAATACCCAGCGGCGCAGCGCGCGAAATAGTGGCCAAGGCCGGTGGGCTATAGCCTTTGGTCAGCGTGGGTTTGGGGAGGGGGGTTCGGGGGCTCTGGGCGTCGGAAATGGGTCCAGTCTTTTCGAGGGTCATCGTGTGCCCAGTGGGAGGCTACGGTCGGAGGCCTGGCCTAAAATGGAAAAAAATGCCAGTAGCACACAGAAATAGTCGAGGGGCGGTGGGCTATAAGCGTATGTTCTCTGAGGGGTTGGGGAGGGGTTGGGGACTCTTGGCATGAAAATGGGTGATCTTTTTAGGGGCCTCGTGTGCTCAGTGGGAGCCTGCGGTCAGAGGCATGTCCTAAAAAGGTAAGAAATGACCCGAGGTGCAGAGCCTTGAAATGATCATGGGGGACGGTGGGCTATAGCGTCACATTCCGAGGGTTTGGAGAGGGGTTCGGGGCTTGGGCATCGAAATGGGTCAGTCTTTTTGAGGGCCTCGTGTGCCCTGTGAGGCTACGGTGAGGCCCTCAAAAGGCGGACTATTTCTGCTTCGAGTCCCAGACCTCCTCACAGCCTGGGCCCCATGGCCTCAGAAACTATTTTATGCGAACTGCTCAGGCCTCTGATGGCAGGCTGCTCTGACTGGGCTCGGCTTCCACTCCTAAGAGCTGGACCGTAAAGGCTCCAAAAAACCTCCTGACACCTCCAAGCCTTGGCGGCATTTCTTGCCATTTTAGGTCGTGCCTCTGACCGTAGCCTCCCACTGGGTACACGAGGACCCTCGAAAAGACTATGCCCATTTCTGACGCCCAGAGGGGGGTTCGGGGGCTTTGGGCATATGAAATCGGCACAGTCTTTTTGAGGGGCCTCGTGTGCCCAGTGGGAGGCTAAGGTCAGAGGCACGACCTAAAATGGGAAGAAATGCAGTGACTGTGAAATAGTCGCCAAGGCGGTGGGCTATAACTGGCCGAGGGGTTGGGAGGGTTCAAGGACTCTGGGTGTCGAAAATGAGTCCAGCCTTTTTGAGGGTCCTCGCGTGCTCAGTGGGAGCCTACGGTCGAGCCTGCCTAAAGGCAAGAAATTCCCAGTAGCAGTCTTGAGGAAATAGTCTCCATTTGGTGGGCTATAGCGTCTGTTCCGCGGGGGTTGGGGAGGGGGGTTCGGGGACTCTGGGCACCAGAAATGGGTCCAGTCCTTTTGAGGGGCCTCGTGTGCCCAATGGGAGACTACGGTCAGAGGCCTGCCCTAAAATGACAAGAAATGCCCAGCGGTAGCCTTGAAATAATGTAGGGGCGATGGGCTATAGCCTTTGGTCTGCAGGGTTTGGGGAGGTCGCTTCGGGGGCTCTTGGCGTCAGAAATGGGCACAGTCTTTTCGATGGCCCTCGTGTGCTCAGTGGGAGGCTACAGTCAGAGGCACGACCTAAAATGGCAAGAAATACACAGCGGCACAACGCCCGAAATAGTAGCCAAGGCCGGTGGGCTATAGCCTTTGGCCCGTGGGGGTTGGGGAGGGGGTTCGGGGACTCTGGACGTCGAAAATGGGTCCATCCTTTTTGAGGGTCCTCGTGTGCTCAGTGGGAGCCTACATTAATAGGCCTGCCCTAAAAAGGTAAGAAATGCCCCGCGGCGCAGCGCGCGAAATAGTCTCTGAGGCCGGTGGGCTATAGCGTCTGTTCCGCGGGGGTTGGGGAGGGGGGTTCGGGGACTCTGGGCATTGGGAATGGGTCCAATCTTTTTGAGGGGCCTCGTGTGCCCAGTGGGAGGCTACGGTCAGAGGCCTGCCCTAAAATGGCAAGAAATTCCCATCAGAACAGCGCGCGAAATAGTCACCGAGGCCGGTG
Organism: Citropsis articulata; assembly: GCA_030449925.1. Classification (NCBI taxonomy): domain Eukaryota; kingdom Viridiplantae; phylum Streptophyta; class Magnoliopsida; order Sapindales; family Rutaceae; genus Citropsis; species Citropsis articulata. Next base: position 51,345 of record JASUUH010000144.1, on the reverse strand, counting down.
GGCTATAGCCTTTGGTCCGCGGGGGTTGGGGACGGGTGTTCGGGGGCTCTGGGCGTCAGAAATGGGCACAGTCTTTTCGAGGGTCCTCATGTACCCAGTGGGAGGCTACGGTCAGAGGCACGACCTAAAATGGCAAGAAATGCACAGCGGCACAACGCGCGAAATAGTCGCCAAGGCCGGTGGGCTATAGCCTTTGGCCCGCGGGGGTTGGGGAGGGGGTTCGGGGACTCTGGGCATCGAAAGTGGGTCCATCCTTTTTGAGGGTCCTCGTGTGCTCAGTGGGAGCCTACATTCAGAGGCCTACCCTAAAAAGGTAAGAAATGCCCTTGGCGCAGGCCTGTGAAATAGTCTCAAGGCGGTGGGCTATGGCGTCATTCATGAGGGTTGCGGTGGGGGGTTCGGGGACTCTGGGCATTGGGAATGGGTCCAGTATTTTTGGAAGGCAACGTCTGCCCAGTGGGAGGCTACGATCAGAGGCCTGCCCTAAAATGGAAAGAAATACCCAGCGGCGCAGCGCGCGAAATAGTCGCCAAGGCCGGTGGGCTATAGCCTTTGGTCCGCGTGGGTTTGGGGAGGAGGGTTCGGGGGCTCTGGGCGTCGGAAATGGGTCCAGTCTTTTCGAGGGTCATCGTGTGCCCAGTGGGAGGCTACGGTCGGAGGCCTGCCCTAAAATGGAAAAAAAATGCCAAGCGGCGCAGCACACGAAATAGTCGATGAGGCCGGTGGGCTATAGCGTCTGTTCTGCGGGGGTTGGGGAGGGGGGTTCGGGGACTCTTGGCATCGGAAATGGGTACAGTCTTTTTGAGGGTCCTCATGTGCTCAGTGGGAGGCCACGGTCAGAGGCCTGCCCTAAAATTACAAGAAATACCCAGCGGCACAGTGAAATAGTCATGGGGACGGTGGGCTATAGCATTTGGTCCATGAGGGTTTGGAAGGGGTTCGGGGCTTGGGCATCGAAATCAACCGAGTCTTTTGAGGGGCCTCGTGTGCCCAGTGGGAGGCTACGGTCAGAGGCCTGCCCTAAAATGGCAAGAAATGCCAATCGGAACAGCCTTGAAATAGTCACCAAGGGCCGGTGGGCTATAGCCTTTAGTCCTTGAGGTTTGGGGAGGGTTGGGGTTTACAGGCGTGAAATGGGTCCAGTCTTTTCGAGGGCCTCGTGTGCCCGGTGAGAGGCTACTGGTCGAGGCTGACCTAAAATGGCAAGAAATGCCCACAGACGGCTCCCAGGCCCGGACCCAAGGCTATAGCCAGGCCTCGGCGACTATTTTGCAGCTGCTGGGCATTTCTTGCCATTTTGCAGGTCTCTGACCGTAACCTCAATGGCGGACAAACCCTCAGCGGACCATTCAACTTCAGTCCCGAACCCCTCGACCCTGGGCGGCATAGCCCCTCGAAAGCTATTTACGCTGTGTATTCTTACCTTTTAGGGCGGGCCTCAGATGTGGGCTCTAATGAGCACCAGGAACCCTCAAAAGCCTGGACCCATTGCAACGAGGTCCCAACCTCCCCAGCGGCCAAGGCTATAGCCCAGCCTCGGCTATTTCAGCTGTGCGCTGGTGTTCTTGCCATTTAGGGCAGACCTCGACGTAGTCTCCCAGCTGGGCCTGACCTCGAGGCGTGCCCATTTCTGATCGAGCCACAGACACACTCCATGAGCCCAGTGGAAGTCTATAGACGGGCCTCGGCTATTTCTCCATGTTGGGCTGGGTGTTCTTGCCATTTGGGCAGGCTTGACCGTAGTCTCCCGTTAGACTGCAGGCCCTTAAAAGGCTGGACCCATTCGACACCAGTCCAGAACCCCCCCTCCCAGGCCAGACGGGCAGCCCACGGCCTCACTCAGACTATTTGTGTGCCGAGGCATTCTTACCAGGGCAAGCCTCTTAATGTAGGCTCCCACGAGCCTGAGGCTAAAAGGATGGACCCATTTTCGACGCCAGGCGAACCTCCCTCCCAGACCCCAGCCAAGGCTATAGCCCACCGGCCTTGGCTACTATTTCGCGGGTTGTGCCGCTGTGCATTTCTTGCCATTTTAGGTCGTGCCTCTGATCGTAGCCTCCCACTGGGTACATGAGGACCCTCGAAAAGACTGTGCCCATTTTTGACGCCCAGAGGGGGGTTCGGGGGCTTTGGGCATCAGAAATCGGCACAGTCTTTTTGAGGGGCCTCGTGTGCCCAGTGGGAGGCTAAGGTCAGAGGCACGACCTAAAATGGGAAGAAATGCACAGCGGCACAACGCGCGAAATAGTCGCCAAGGCCGGTGGGCTATAGCCTTTGGCCCGCGGGGGTTGGGGAGGGGGTTCAAGGACTCTGGGTGTCGAAAATGAGTCCAGCCTTTTTGAGGGTCCTCGTGTGCTCAGTGGGAGCCTACGGTCAGAGGCCTGCCCTAAAAAGGCAAGAAATTCCCAGTAGCGGCAGGAAATAGTCTCCATTTGGTGGGCTATAAGCGTGCATTGCGGGGTTGGGGAGGGGGGTTCGGGGACTCTGGGCATCAGAAATGGGTCCAGTCTTTTTGAGGGGCCTCGTGTGCCCAATGGGAGACTACGGTCAGAGGCCTGCCCTAAAATGGCAAGAAATGCCTAGCGGCGCAGCGCGCGAAATAGTAACCGGGGCCAGTGGGCTATAGCCTTTGGTCTGCAGGGTTTGGGGAGGGGGCTTCGGGGGCTCTGGGCGTCAGAAATGGGCACAGTCTTTTCGATGGCCCTCGTGTGCTCAGTGGGAGGCTACAGTCAGAGGCACGACCTAAAATGGCAAGAAATGCACAGCGGCACAACGCGCGAAATAGTAGCCAAGGCCGGTGGGCTATAGCCTTTGGCCCGCGGGGGTTGGGGAGGGGGTTCGAGGATTCTGGGCGTCGAAAATGGGTCCATCCTTTTTGAGGGTCCTCGTGTGCTCAGTGGGAGCCTACATTAAGAGGCCTGCCCTAAAAAGGTAAGAAATGCCCTTGGCCTTGACTCATGAAATAGTCTCCGAGGCCGGTGGGCTATAGCGTCTGTTCCGCGGGGGTTGGGGAGGGGGGTTCGGGGACTCTGGGCATTGGGAATGGGTCCAGTATTTTTGAGGGGCCACGTGTGCCCAGTGGGAGGCTACGGTCAGAGGCCTGCCCTAAAATGGCAAGAAATGCCCAGCGGCGCAGCGCGCGAAATAGTCGCCAAGGCCGGTAGGCTATAGCCTTTGGTTCGGGGGGGTTGGGGAGGGAGGTTCGGGGGCTCTGGGCGTGGGAAATGGGTCCAGTCTTTTCGAGGGTCATCGTGTCCCCAGTGGGAGGCTACGATCAGACCACACTAAAATGGCAAAACATACCAGTGTGACACAGAAATAGTCATGGGGCGGTGGGCTATAGCTTGTGTTCGGGGGGGGTTGGGAAGGCGGGTTCGGGGACTCTTGGCATTGGAAATGAGTCCAGTCTTTTTGAGGGGCCTCGTGTGGTCAGTGGGAACCTGATCGAGGCACATACACAAAAGGCAAGAAATGCCCACCGTAGCGTGAAATAGTCAGAGGCAGTGGGCTATAAGGCTGCAGTCCTTGGAGATTGGGGAGGGGTTCAGGGTTGGACATGGAAATGGAGTGCAGTGTTTTCGAGGGTCCTCATGTACCCGATGGGAGGCTACGGTCGAGGCACCCTAAAATTACAAGAAATGCCAGTGGCAGTAGCATGAAATAGTCATGAGGCAGTGGGCTATAGCATTTAGTCCCTTGAGGTTTGGAGAGGGGTTGGGGCTTTGGGCATCAGAAATCAGCAGTCTTTTGAGGGCCTCGTGTGCCCGGTGGGAGGCTACGGTCGAGGCCTGCCTAAAATGGCAAGAAATGCCCAGTGACGTAGCGTGGAATAATCATGGGGCCGGTGGGCTATAACCTATGGTCCATGAGGGTTGGGGGTTTGGGGGTTACAGGCGTCGAAATGGGTGGATGGATCTTTCAGGTCATCGTGTGTGCCCAGTGGGAGGCTGCGGTCGGAGGCCTGCCCTAAAATGGCAAAAAATGCCCAGCGGCGCAGCACACGAAATAGTCGCCGAGGCCGGTGGGCTATAGCGTCTGTTCTGCGGGGGTTGGGGAGGGGGGTTCGGGGACTCTTGGCATCGGAAATGGGTCCAGTCTTTTTGAGGGGCCTCGTGTGGTCAGTGGGAACCTACGGTCAGAGGCCTGCCCTAAAAAGGCAAGAAATGCCCTGCTGACACAGTAGCGTGAAAGATTCATGAGCCGGTGGGCTATAGTGGTCATGAGGGTTGGGGAGGTGGGTTCAGGGGCTCTGGGCATCGGAAATGGGTACAGTCTTTTCGAGGGTCCTCATGTACCCAGTGGGAGGCTACGGTCAGAGGCCTGCCCTAAAATTACAAGAAATGCCCAGCGGCACAGCGCGCGAAATAGTCGTCGAGGCCAGTGGGCTATAGCATTTGGTCCGCAGGGTTTGGAGAGGGGGGTTCGGGGGCTTTGGGCATCAGAAATCAGCACAGTCTTTTTCAGGGGCCTCGTGTGCCCAGTGGGAGGCTACGGTCAGAGGCCTGCCCTAAAATGGCAAGAAATAGCCGACGACACAGTGCGAGAAATAGTTGCCGAGGCCGGTGGGCTATAGCCTTTGGTCCGCGGGGGTTGGGGACGGGTGTTCGGGGGCTCTGGGCGTTAGAAATGGGTACAGTCTTTTGTAGGGTCCTCATGTACCCAGGGGGAGGCTACGGTCAGAGGCACGACCTAAAATGGCAAGAAATGCAAAGCGGCACAACGCGCGAAATAGTCGCCAAGGCCCGCGGGGGTTTGGGAGGGGGTCTGAGGACTCTGGGTGTCAAAAATGAGTCCAGCGTTTTTGACGGTCCTCGTGTGCTCAGTGGGAGCCTATAGCCTTTGGTCCACTGGGTTTGGGGAGCGCTGGTCTGTGGGGCATTTCTTGCCATTTTAGGTCAGGCCTCTGACTGTACCCTCTCACTGGGCACACGAGGCCCCTCGAAAAGACTGGACCCATTTCCGGCCAGTCCCAGACCCCTCAACCCAGCGGACCAAGGCTATAGCTGGCCGGCGGCTATTCAGCTGGGCATTCTTTCATTTTGGGGCAAGCCTCTGAATGTGGCTCACTGAGCACCTGAGGACCTCAAAAGGCTGGACCCATTTCAGCGCCAGTCGAACCCCTCCCAGCGGGCCAAAGGCTATAGCCCACCGGCCTTGGCGACTATTTCGTGCGTTGTGCCGCTGTGCATTTCTTGCCATTTTAGGTCGTTCCTCTGATTGTAGCCTCCCAATGGGTACACGAGGCCCCTCGAAAAGACTGTGCCCATTTCGGCCCGGGCCCCGAACCCCCTCCGACCATGGACCCAGGCCCGGCCAGCTGGCGGCGACTATTTGGCCTTGTGTGGGTATTTCTTGCCATTTAGGGGGCCTCCGTAGCCTCCCATTGGGCTGAGGCCCCTCAAAGCTGGACCCATTCGGCCAGTCCCGAACCCCCTGACCCAGCAGACAGGCCATAGCTCACCGGCCTCGGAGACTATTTCGCGCACTGCGTTCAGAATTTCTTGCCTTTAGGGCGGGCCTCGACCGTGGCTCACTGAGCACACGAGGACCCTCAAAAAGGCTGGACTCATTTTCGACACCCAGAGTCCTTGAACCCCCTCCCCAACCCCCGCGCGCCAAAGTCTATAGCCCACCGGCCTTGGCGACTATTTCGCGCGTTGTGCCGCTGTGCATTTCTTGCCATTTTAGGTCATGCCTCCGACCGTTGCCTCCCACTGGGCACACGATGACCCTCGAAAAGACTGTACCCATTTCTGACGCCCAGAACCCCTGAACCCCCCCAACCCCCGCGGACCAAAGGCTATAGCCCACCGGCCTCGGCGACTATTTCGCGCGCTGCTCCGCTGGGCATTTCTCGCCATTTTAGGGCAGGCCTCTGACCGTAGCCTCCCACTAGGTACGTGAGGACAGTTGAAAGGACTGGACACATTTCCGACGCCAAGAGTCCCCGAACCCCCTTCCCGATCCCAGGCAGTGATACCGGCCTCGTGACTATTTCATCTTGTTCATGAGCATTTTGCCATTTAGGGGCAGGCCTCGACCGTAACCTCCAGCTGGGTACGATGACCCTCGGTACTGTGCCCATTTTGCCAGAACCCCAGACCCCCGGACCCAGCTATTGGCCTCGGCTATTTTCTTGGCTGGCATTCTTGTCATTTAGGGCAGGCCTCGACCGTAGCCTCCCACTGGGCACAGGCCCCTCAAAACTGGACCCATTTCCGAGCCCAGGCCCAGACCCCCTCCCCAGCCCCATGGACCAAAAGCTATAGCCCAGGCCTTGGCGACTATTTCATGTTGTGCTGTGCATTCTTGCCATTTTAGGCGTGCCTCTAACCGTAGCCTCCCAGGCACAAGGCCCCTCGAAAAGGCTGTGCCCATTTCGGCCAGAACCCCAGACCCTCCACCCCAGACCCATGGACCAAGGCTATAGCCCACGAACTATTTCGAGACTCTTTGCATGCTGCATTTCTTGCTTTTTGGGCGGGGCCTCGACCTAGGCACCACTGCAGGGACCCTCGAAAGACTGCACCATTTCCGACAACTAGAGCCCCAGTCCCCCTCCCAGCGGACCAAGGATATAGCCCACCGGCCTTGGCGACTATTTCGTGTGCGCTGGATGTTCTTGACATTTTAGGGCGGGCCTCGTGTAGGCACCAGGCTGAGGACCCACGAAGATTGTACCCATTTTCGATGCAGGCCCCAGCCAACCTCCCAGCCCAGCGGACCAAGGCTATAGCCCACGGCCTGGGCTATTTCACAGCTCTGTGCATTCTGCCATTTTGGGGCGGCGCACAAAATATTCGGCGATCTTTGGTGGGCTATAAGCGTCTGATCTTGAGGGGTTGGGAAGACCGAGGACTCTGGGAGTGGGTCGATATTACAGGGTGCCTCGTGTGCTCGATGAACTGATCGGGAGCTGCTAAAACGAAATGCCCTGACTGTGGCGCGAGTGTCAGCCGAGCGTGCTTGCTCAGTCTTTGGTCATGGCGTGAGGGCGAGGGCTCTGTCAGAAATGAGCTGATCTTTTCGGGGGCCTGTGCCAGTCAGGCTCTGATGGGAGGCCTGCTAAAATGGCAAGAAACACCCAATGACATTGTGAAATAGTCGGCGGTGGGCTAAAGCCTTTGGTCCATGCGGGGTTGGGAAGGGGTTGGGGCTCAGGCGTCGGAAATGGGTGCAGTTTTTTGGTCTCGCAAGCCCGGTGGGAGGCTGATCGAGCTGCCACAAATGGAAAGAAATGCCTAGCAGCGGTAGCGTGGAATAATCATGGGGCGCATAGCCTTTGGTCCGCGGGGGTTAGGGGGTTCTGGGCGTCAGAAATGGGTACAGTCTTTTCGAGGATCATCGCGTGCCCAGTGGGAGGCTACGGTCGGAGGCCTGCCCTAAAATGGCAAAAAAAGCCCGGCGGCGCAGCGCACGAAATAGTCACCGACGTCGGTGGGCTATAGCGTCTGTTCTGCGGGGGTTGGGGAGGGGGGTTCGGGGACGCTTGGCATTAGAAATGGGTCAAGTCTTTTTTAGGGGTCTCGTGTGCCCAGTGGGAGGCTACGGTCAGAGGCTTGCCATTAAATGGCAAGAAACCCCAGCAGGCGGCGAAATAGTCACCAAGGCGGTGCTTTGGTCCTTGAGGGTTGGGGAGGGGTTCGAGGATCTGGTGTCGAAAATGAGTCCAGCCTTTTTGAGGGTCCTCGTGTGCCCAGTGGCAGGCTACGGTTAGACGCTTGCCCTAAAATGGCAGGAAATGCCCAGTGGCGCAGCGCGCGAAATAGTCTCCGAGGCCGGTGGGCTATAGCATTTGGTCCGCAGGGTTTGGAGAGGGGGGTTTGGGGGCTTTGGGCATCAGAAATGGGCACAGTCTTTTTCAGGGGCCTCGTGTGCCCAGTGGGAGGCTACGGTCAGAGGCCTGCCCTTAAATGGTAAGAAATGCCCACCGGAGCAGCGCGCGAAATAGTCACCGAGGCCGGTGGGCTATAGCCTTTGGTCCGCGGGGGTTGGGGAGGGGCTTCGGGGGATCTAAGTGTCGAAAATGAGTCCATCCTTTTTTAGGGTCCTCGTGTGCTCAGTGGGAGCCTACGGTCAGAGGCCTGCCTAAAAAGGCAAGAAATGGCCATCGAAACAGCGCGCGAAATAGTCACCGAGCCCGGTGGGCTATAGGCTGTGGTCCGCGGGGGTCGGGGAGGGGCGTTTAGGGGATCTGGGCATCGGAAATGGGTACAGTCTTTTCGAGGGTTCTCATGTGCCCAGTGGGAGGCTACGGTCAGAGGGCTGCCCTAAAATTACAAGAAATGCCCATCGAGCAGCGAAATAGTCAAGGCCGGTGGGCTATAAGTGGTCCTTGAGGGTTGGGAGGGGGTTCAGGGGCTCTGGGCATCGGAAATGGGTACAGTCTTTTCGAGGGTTCTCATGTGCCCAGTGGGAGGCTACGGTCAGAGGCCTGCCCTAAAATTACAAGAAATGTCCCAGCCTGTTGTGAAATAATCATAGGGCAGTGGGCTATAGCATTTGGTCCGCAGGGTTTGGAGAGGGGGGTTCGGGGGCTTTGGGCATCAGAAATTGGCACAGTCTTTTTGAGGGGCCTCGTGTGCCCAGTGGGAGGCTACGGTCAGAGGCCTGCCCTAAAATGGCAAGAAATACCCATCGGAACAGCGCGCGAAATAGTCACCGAGCCCGGTGGGCTATAGGCAGTGCTCCTCGTGGGTTGGGGAGGGGGGTTTAGGGGCCCTGGGCATCGGAAATGGGTACAGTCTTTTTGAGGGTCCTCATGTGCCCAGTGGGAGGCTACGGTCAGAGGCTGCCCTAAAATTACAAGAAATGCCCAGCGGCACAGCGCGTTAAATAGTCGCCGAGGCCAGTGGGCTATAGCATTTGGTCCGCAGGGTTTGGAGAGGGGGTTCGGGGGCTTTGGGCATCAGAAATTGGCACAGTCTTTTTAGGGGCCTCGTGTGCCCAGTGGGAGGCTACGGTCAGAGGCACGACCTAAAATGGCAAGAAATACCCAGCGGCACAACGCGCGAAATAGTCGTCAAGGCCGGCTGGGTATAGCCTTTGGCCCGCGGGGGTTGGAGAGGGGGTTCAAGGACTCTGGGCGTCGAAAATGAGTCCAGCCTTTTTGAGGGTCCTCGTGTGCTCAGTGGGAGCCTACGGTCAAAGGCCTGCCCTAAAAAGGCAAGAAATACCCCACGGCGCAGCGCGCGAAATAGTCTCCGAGGCCGGTGGGCTATAGCCTTTGGTCTGCGGGTTTTTGGGAGGGGGCTTCGGGGGCTCTGGCCTTCAGAAATGGGCACAGTCTCTTCGAGGGCCCTCGTGTGCCCAGTGAGAGGCTACAGTCAGAGGCACGACCTAAAATTGCAAGAAATACACAGCTGGTGAAATAGTCGCCTTGGGTGGGCTATAGCCTTTGGCCCGCGGGGGTTGGGGAGGGGGTTCGGGGACTCTGGGCGTCGAAAATGGGTCCATCCTTTTTTAGGGTCCTCGTGTGCTCAGTGGGAGCCTACATTCAGAGGCCTGCCCTAAAAAGGTAAGAAATGCCCCGCGGCGCAGCGCGCGAAATAGTCTCCGAGGCCGGTGGGCTATAGCGTCTGTTCCGCGGGGGTTGGGGAGGGGGGTTCGGGGACTCTGGGCGTTGGGAATGGGTCCAGTCTTTTTGAGGGGCCACGTGTGCCCAGTGGGAGGCTACGGCCAGAGGCCTGCCCTAAAATGGCAAAAAATGCCCATCGGCGCAGCGCGCGAAATAGTCGCCAACGCCGGTGGGCTATAGCCTTTGGCCCCCGGGGGTTGGGGAGGAGGGTTCGGGGGCTCTGGGCGTCGGAAATGGGTCTAGTCTTTTCGAGGGTCATCGTGTGGCCAATGGGAGGCTACGGTCGGAGGCCTGCCCTAAAATGGCAAAAATGCCAGTGTGACACAGAAATAATCATGGGGGCGGTGGGCTATAGCATCTGTTCTGCGGGGGTTGGGTAGGTGGGTTCGGGGACTCTTGGCATCGGAAATGGGTCCAGTCATTTTGAGGGGCCTCGTGTGGTCAGTGGGAACGTACGGTCAGAGGCCTGACCTAAAAAGGCAAGAAATGCCCCGCAGCACAGCGCGTGAAATAGTCGATGAGCCCGGTGGGGTATAGGCTGTGGTCCGCGGGGGTTTGGGAGGGAGTTGAAGTACTCTGGGCGTTGAAAATGGGTCCAGCCTTTTTTAGGGTCCTCATGTGCCCAGTGGGAGGCTACGGTCAGAGGCCTGCCCTAAAATGGCAGGAAATGCCCAGCGGCCGATCTGTGAAATAGTCAGGGAAATGGGCTATAGCATCATTCATGAGGGGTTGGGAAGGGGTTGGGGACTGGGTGTCAGAAATGGGTCCAGTCTTTTTTAGCGGCCTCGGTGACTATTTATGCGCGGCTGGGGTATTTCTTGCCATTTATGGGCCTCGACCGTAGCCTCCTTGGGCTACAGGGCCCCTGGCGCTGATTTTAATGCGAGTCCCCGAACCCCTCTCAGCCCTGCGGACCAAATGCTATGTGTCTCGGTGACTATTTGGCCTGTCTGGGCATTCTTGTAATTTTAGGCCTCTGACGTGGGTCAGGCACATGAGGACCCTCAGGCATGCCATTCGGTCAGGCCCAGACCCCTCCCGACCCAGCGGACCAGCCCACCGGCCTGGGCGACTATTTCATGTGCTGGGTATTTCTTGCCTTTTAGGGCAGACCCTCACCGTGGGGTTCCATAACCAGAGGCCCCAAAAGGCATGCCCATTTCCGTGCCAGGTCCCAGACCCCATGAGCGGACGGCCTCATCGACTATTTAGGTGCTGGCATTTTTCCATTTTGGGGCGGGCCTCCACCGTAGCCTCCTGGGATGACCTCGAAAGGCTGGACCCATTTCCGGCCAGCCCCCTCACGCCCAGCGGACCAGGCTATAGCCACCGGCCTTGGCGACTATTTCCGCGCCGCTGGGCATTCTTCTTTTTGGGTGGGCCTCTGATGTGAGCTCCAGGCTGAGGACCCTCAGGATGGACCCATTTTCGATGCCGAGGTCCCAGAACCCCTCTGACCCCAGACCCAGTATAGCCCAGGCCTTGTCGACTATTTGGCGTTGTGCTGTGCATTCTTGCCATTTTAGGTGCCTCTGTTGCAGCCTTCACCACGAGGCCCTCGAAGGCGTGACCATTCGACGCACAGCCCCAGGCCCCTCTGACCCTGGGACCAAGGCTATATTGCAGCCGGCGGCTATTTGCGCTGTTGGGTATTTCTTGCAATTTTTGGGAAGGCCTCGACCGTGGTCTCCCATTGGGCTACAGGCCCCTCAAAGTGGACCCATTTCGATGCCCAGTCCCAGCCCCTCCCAGCAGACAGGCCTAGCTCACCGGCCTTGGAGACTATTTTGCCTTGCCCTGGTGAATTTCTTGCCTTTTAGGGCGGACCTCGACCGTAGGCTCCCAGGAGCACGAGGACCCTCAAAAACGACTCATTTTCGACACCGGTCCTTGAGAACCCCTCTGACCCAGCGGGCCAAAGGCTATAGCCCACCGGCCTTGGCGACTATTTCGCGCGTTGTGCCGCTGTGCATTTCTTGCCATTTTAGGTCGTGCCTCTGACCGTAGCCTCCCACTGGGTACATGAGGACCCTCGAAAAGACTGTGCCCATTTCTGACGCCCAGACACCGTCCCCCAGCGGACCAAAGGCTATAGCCCGGCCTCGGTGACTATTTCAGTGTTCGATGAATTTCTTGCCATTTAGGGCAGGCCTCGACCGTAGCCTCCCACTGGGCCCCTCAAAAGGCTGGACCCATTCCCAAGTGCGAGTCCCAGACCCCCTCCCGACCCCAGGCCTATAGCCCGACCTCGGAGACTATTTTGGCGCTGCGCTGAGGCATTTCTTACACAGGGCGAGCCTCTTAATGTGGCTCCCAGGCACAGGGACCCTCAAAGGATGGACCCATTTTCGGCCAGATCCTCAGACCCCTCCCAGCGGGCCAGGCTATAGCCCACCTTGGCTGCTATTTAGCGCATTGTGCATGTGCATTTCTTGCCATTTTAGGTCGTGCCTCATTGTAGCCTCCCAGGCACATGAGGCCATCGAAAAGCGCCCATTTCGTGAGGGCCCAGAGCCCCTCCCAGACCTGGACCAAGGCTATAGATTACTATTTCTTGTATTTGCGCGCTGCATTCTTGCCATTTTAGGGCGCCTCGACCGTAGTCTCCCATTAGGGCACAGGGCCCCTCAAAAGGCTGGACCCATTTCTGGCAGTCCCAGAACCCCCTGACCCCTGGGCAGACTATGGACCAGCCTCGGAGACTATTTCTTGGCGTTGCTCATTGGGTATTCATGCCATTTAGGACAGGCCTCGTGTAGCCTCCCCATGGGCACAGGACCATTGAAAATCATGCCATTTCCAGGCCCATATGCAGACACCTCCCGATCCCAGACCCTGACAGTGCCAGACGGCGACTATTCATTGTGCCAGATGTTGCCTGGGGTCAGACCATGGGTTCCTTGATGGGGCAGCAGGCCTGGACATTTCCGTGCCTGACCCCAGATGACATGCCTGCCTCGGTGATATTCTCATGACCTCTAGGATGTTGGCGATTGGGGGCAGGCTCTGTGGCGAGGGGGACTCTTGGCATCGGAAATGTGTCCAGTCTTTTAGAGGGGCCTCGTGTGCTCAGTGGGAACCTATGGTCAGAGGCTTGCCCTAAAAAGGCAAGAAATACCCCGCGGCACAGCACGCGAAATAGTCGCCAAGCCCGGTGGGCTATAAGCTGTGGCCGCGGGGGTTGGGGAGGGGGGTTCGGTGGCTATGGGCTTCGGAAATGGGTACAGTCTTTTCAACGGTCCTCGTGTGCCCAGTGGGAGGCTACGGTCAGAGGCCTGCCCTAAAATGGCAAGAAATACCCAGTGAGCGTAGCGAAATAGTCATGAGGCAGGTGGGCTATATCACTGGTCCATGAGGTTGGGGGTTGGGGGTTGGGGGTTAGGCGTCAGAAATGGGTACAGTCTTCTCGAGGGTCATCGTGTGCCCAGTGGGAGGCTACGGTCGGAGGCCTGCCCTAAAGTGGCAAAAAATGCCCGGCGGCGCAGCACACGAAATAGTCACCGAGGCCGGTGGGATATAGCGTCTGTTCTGCGGGGGTTGGGGAAGGGGGTTCGGCGACTCTTGGCATCGGAAATGTGTCCAGTCTTTTAGAGGGGCCTCGTGTGCTCAGTGGGAACCTATGGTCAGAGTCTTGCCCTAAAAAGGCAAGAAATACCCCGCGGCGCAGCACGCGAAATAGTCGCCAAGCCCGGTGGGCTATAAACATGGGGGTTGGGGAGGGGGGTTCGGTGGCTATGGGCTTCGAAAATCGGTACAGTCTTTTCAACGGACCTCGTGTGCCCAGTGGGAGGCTACGGACAGAGGCCTGCCCTAAAATGGCAAGAAATACCCAGCCAGAGCGTAGCGAAATAAGTCGCCGTGGCGGTGGGCTATAGCCTTTAGTCCCGCGAGGTTGGGGGTTCGGGAGTTACAGGCGCCAGAAATAGTCTGATCTTTTCGAGGGTCATCGTGTGCCCAGTGAGAGGCTAAGGTCGGTGGCCTGCCCTAAAATGGCAATAAATGCCAGTAGCGCCGCTGCAGAAATAGTCACCGAGGCCGGTGGGATATAGCGTCTGTTCTGCGGGGGTTGGGGAAGGGGGTTCGGCGACTCTTGGCATCGGAAATGTGTCCAGTCTTTTAGAGGGGCCTCGTGTGCTCAGTGGGAACCTATGGTCAGAGGCTTGCCCTAACAAGGCAAGAAATACCCCGCGGCACAGCGCGCGAAATAGTCGCCAAGCCCGATGGGCTATAAGCTGTGGCCGCGGGGGTTGGGGAGGGAAGTTCGGTGGATATGGGCTTCGGAAATGGGTACAGTCTTTTCAACGGTCCTCGTGTGCCCAGTGGGAGGCTACGGTCAGAGGCCTGCCCTAAAATGGCAAGAAATGCCCAGCGGCACAGCGCACGAAATAGTCGGCGAGGCTGGTGGGCTATAGCGTCTGTTCTGCGGGGGTTGGGGAGGGGGATTCGGTTACTCTTGGCATCGGAAATGGGTCCTGCCTTTTTGAGGTGCCTCGTGTGCTCAGTGGGAACCTACGGTCAGAGGCCTGCCCTAAAAAGGCAAGAAATGCCCAGCAGCACAGCGCGTGAAACAGTCGCCGAGGCCGGTGGGCTATAGCCTTTGGTCCGCGGGGGTTGGGGGGGTTCGGGGGTTCTGGCCGTCAGAAATGGGTACAGTCTTTTCGAGGGTCATCGTGTGCCCAGTGGGAGGCTACGATCGGAGGCCTGCCCTAAAATGGCAAAAATCGCCCAGCGGCGCAGCGCACGAAATAGTCACCGAGGCCGGTGGGATATAGCGTATGTTCTGCGGGGGTTGGGGAAGGGGGTTCGGCGACTCTTGGCATCGGAAATGTGTCCAGTCTTTTAGAGGGGCCTCGTGTGCTCAGTGGGAACCTATGGTCAGAGGCTTGCCCTAACAAGGCAAGAAATACCCATGACACGGTATGAAATAGTCGCCAAGCCCGGTGGGCTATAAGCTGTGGCCGCGGGGGTTGGGGAGGGAAGTTCGGTGGATATGGGCTTCGGAAATGGGTACAGTCTTTTCAACGGTCCTCGTGTGCCCAGTGGGAGGCTACGGTCAGAGGCCTGCCCTAAAATGGCAAGAAATGCCCAGCGGCACAGCGCACGAAATAGTCGGCGAGGCTGGTGGGCTATAGCGTCTGTTCTGCGGGGGTTGGGGAGGGGGATTCGGGGACTCTTGGCATCGGAAATGGGTCCTGTCTTTTTGAGGTGCCTCGTGTGCTCAGTGGGAACCTACGGTCAGAGGCCTGCCCTAAAAAGGCAAGAAATGCCCAGCAGCACAGCGCGTGAAATAGTCGCCGAGGCCGGTGGGCTATAGCCTTTGGTCCGCGGGGGTTGGGGGGGTTCGGGGGTTCTGGGCGTCAGAAATGGGTACAGTCTTTTCGAGGGTCATCGTGTGCCCAGTGGGAGGCTACGGTCGGAGGCCTGCCCTAAAATGGCAAAAAATGCCCAGCGGCGCAGCGCACGAAATAGTCACCGAGGCCGGTGGGATATAGCGTCTGTTCTGCGGGGGTTGGGGAAGGGGGTTCGGCGACTCTTGGCATCGGAAATGTGTCCAGTCTTTTAGAGGGGCCTCGTGTGCTCAGTGGGAACCTATGGTCAGAGGCTTGCCCTAAAAAGGCAAGAAATACCCCGCGGCACAGCGCGCGAAATAGTCGCCAAGCCCGGTGGGCTATAAGCTGTGGCCGCGGGGATTGGGGAGGGGGATTCGGTGGCTATGGGTTTCGGAAATGGGTACAGTCTTTTGAACGGTCCTCGTGTGCCCAGTGGGAGGCTACAGTCAGAGGCCTGCCCTAAATGGAAAGAACTGCCCAGCGGCACAGCGCACGAAATAGTCGGTGAGGCTGGTGGGCTATAGCGTCTGTTCTGCGGGGTTGGGGTGGGGGATTCGGGGACTCTTGGCATCGGAAATGGGTCCTGTCTTTTTGAGGTGCCTCGTGTGCTCAGTGGGAACCTACGGTCAGAGGCCTGCCCTAAAAAGGCAAGAAATGACCAGCAGCAGTAGCGTGAAATAATCGCCGGTGGCCTATAAGCCTTTTGGCGGGGTGGGGGGGTTCGGGGGTTCTGGGCATCAGAAATGGGTATAGTCTTTTCGAGGGTCATCGTGTTCCCAGTGGGAGGCTACGGTCGGAGGTCTGCCCTAAAATGGCAAAAAATGCCCAGCGGCGCAGCGCACGAAATAGTCACCGAGGCCGGTGGGATATAGCGTCTGTTCTGCGGGGGTTGGGGAAGGGGGTTCGGCGACTCTTGGCATCGGAAATGTGTCCAGTCTTTTAGAGGGGCCTCGTGTGCTCAGTAGGAACCTATGGTCAGAGGCTTGCCCTAAAAAGGCAAGAAATACCCCGCTGCACAGCGCGCGAAACAGTCGCCAAGCCCGGTGGGCTATAGGCTGTGATCCGCGGGGGTTGGGGAGGGGGGTTCAGGGGCTCTGGGCATCATAAATGGGTACAGTCTTTTTGAGGGTCCTGATGTGCCCAGTGGGAGGCTACGGTCAGAGGCCTGCCCTAAAATGGCAAGAAATGCCCAGCGGCACAGCGCGCGAAATAGTCGCCGAGGCCAGTGGGCTATAGCATTTGGTCCGCAGGGTTTGGAGAGGGGGGTTCGCGGGCTTTGGGCATCAGAAATGGGCACAGTCTTTTTGAGGGGCCTCGTGTGCCCAGTGGTAGGCTACGGTCAGAGGCCTGCCCTAAAATGGCAAGAAATGCCCACCGGAGCATCGCGCGAATAGTCGCCGAGGCAGTGGGCTATAGCCTTTGGACCGCGGCGGTTGGGGAGGGTTCGGGGGTTCTGGGCGTCAGAAATGGGTCTAGTCTTTTCGAGGCGCCTCGTGTGCGCAGTGGGAGGCTACGGTCAGTAGCCTTTGGCCCGCGGGGGTTGGGGAGGGAGTTCAAGGACTCTGGGCGTCGAAAATGGGTCCAGCCTTTTTTAGGGTCCTCGTCTGCTCAGTGGGAGCCTACGGTCAGAGGCCTGTCCTAAAAAGGTAAGAAATGCCCCGCGGCGCAGCGCGCGAAATAGTCACCGAGGCCGGTGGGCTATAGCGTCTGTTCCGCGGGGGTTGGGGAGGGGGGTTCGGGGACTCTGGGTGTCAGAAATTGGTCCAGTCTTTTTGAGGGGCCTCGTGAGCCCTGTGGGAGACTACGGTCAGAGGCCTGCCCTAAAATGGCAAGAAATACCCAGCGGCGCAGCGTGAGAAATAGTCGCCGAGGCCAGTGGGCTATATACTTTGGTCCGCGGGGTTTGCGGAGGCGGGTTCGGGGTATCTGGGCTGCAGAAATGGGCACAGTCTTTTCGAGGGGCCTTGTGTGCCCAGTGGGAGACTACGGTCAGAGGCCTGCCCTAAAATGGCAAGAAATACCCAGCGGCGCAGCGCGCGAAATAGTCGCCGAGGCCAGTGGGATATAGCCTTTGGTCTGCGGGGTTTGGGGAGGGGAGTTCGGAGGCTCTGGGCGTCAGAAATGGGCAAGGTCTTTTCGAGGGGCCTCGTGTGCCCAGTGGGAGACTACAGTCAGAGGCACGACCTAAAATGGCAAGAAATGCACAGCGGCGCAATGCGCGAAATAGTCACCAAGGCCGGTGGTCTATAGCCTTTGGCCCGCGGGGGTTGGGGAGGGGGTTCGGGGACTCTGGGCGTTGAAAATGGGTCCAGCCTTTTTGAGGGTTCTCGTGTGCTCATTAGGAGCCTACATTCAGAGGCCTGCCCTAAAAAGGTAAGAAATACTCCGCGGCGCAGCGCTCGAAATAGTTTCTGATGCCGGTGGGCTATAGCGTCTGTTCCGAGGGGGTTGGGGAGGGGGGTCCGGGTACTCTGGGCATTGGGAATGGGTCCAGTCTTTTTGAGGGGCCTCGTGTACCCAGTGGGAGGCTACAATCACAGGCCTGCCCTAAAATGGCAATAAATACCCAGCGGCGCAGCGTGCGAAATAGTCGCCGAGCCAGTGGGCTATAGCCTTTGGTCCACGGGGTTTGGGGAGGGGGTTCGGGGGCTCTGGGTGTCAGAAATGGGCACAGTCTTTTCGAGGGGCCTCGTGTGCCCAGTGGGAGGCTACGATCAAAGGCATGTCCTAAAATGGCAAGAAATTCCCAGCGGCGTAGTCTTGAAATATTCAAGGCGGTGGGGTATAGCCTTTGGTCGAGGTTTGGGAGGGGTTCGGGGCTCAGGCGTGAAATGGGCACAGTCTTACGAGGGGCCTCGTGTGCCCAGTGGGAGGCTACAGACAGAGGCACGACCTAAAATGGAAAGAAATGCACAGCGGCACAACGCACGAAATAGTTGCCAAGGCCGGTGGGCTATCGCCTTCGGCCCGCGGGGGTTGGGGAGGGGGCTCGGCGACTCTGGGCGTTGAAAATGGGCCCAGCCTTTTTGAGGGTCCTCGTGTGCTCAGTGGGAGCCTACATTCAGAGGCTTGCCCTAAAAATATAAGAAATTCCCCGCGGCGCAGCGCGCAAATAGTTTCCGAGGCCGGTGGGCTATAGCGTCAGTTACGCGGGTGTTGGGGAGGGGGGTTCGGGGACTCTGGAAGTTGGAAATGGGTCCTGTCTTTTTTAGGGGCCTTGTCTCCCCATTGGGCTGTCCTAAAATGGCAACAAATGCCCAGCGGCGTAGCGCGCGAAATAGTCGCCGAGGCCAGTGGCCTATAGCCTTTGGTCCGCTGGGTTTGGGGAGGGGGGTTTGGGGGCTCTGGGCGTCAGAAATGGGCACAGTCATTTCGAGGGGCCTTGTGTGCCCGAACCCCCTCAATCCAGACCAAGGCTGTGCCCAGCCTCGGCAACTCGCCGTTATTCTGCCATTTTAGGTCAGCCCAGTCTCCCACGGGCACAGGCCCTCGAGCTGGCATTTCGCCAGGTCCTGAACCCCTCCCGATCCCAGCGACAGCTATAGCCCACCTTATTCACAGTATTGTGCCTTTTTGGGCAGGCCTCACGTAGCTCCCCAGGAACACGAGGACCTAAAGGCTGGACCCGTTTCACGGGCCCGACCCCTCAGAAACTCCAGCAGACGCTATAGCCCACGGCCTCGGCGATTATTCGCCTCTTGGGCATTGCCATTTAGGGCAGGCCTCGTATGGACAGATGGCCTCGCTGGACCCATTTTCAACTCCCAGACCTCCCAGAGGGGCGCTAGCCCACCGGCCTCGGAGACTTTTCGTGAGCGCGGCATTTCTTGCCTTTTAGGCAGGCCTGACGTGAGCTCCCATCTGAGGACCCTCAAAGGCTGGACCATTTTCAAGCCAGTCGTCGAACCCTCCCCAGCGGGCAGGCTATAGCCAATGGCGACTATTTTCGTTGTGCCAGCTTGCCATTTTAGGTCGTGCCTCTGTAGCCTCCCACTGGGCACGAGGCCCATCGAAAAGATGTGCCCATTTCAGACCCCAGACCCCTCCCAAACCCCTGGGACCAAAGGCTATAGCCCACCGTCTCGGCGACTATTTCGCGCACTGCGCTGGGATTTCTTGTCATTTTAGGACATGCCTCTGATCGTAGCCTCCCACTGGGTGCATGAGCACCCTCGAGCCCATTTTCGAACCCCCTCCCCCAGCGGACCAAGGCGATAGCCTCGTTGACTATTTCGGCGCTAGTATTTCTTGCCATTTAGGGTGGGCCTCTGACCGTAGCCTCCAGGTGCTGACCACCTCGAAAAGGGCCATCGGCCGAACTCAACCCCCTCCCCGACCAGGCTATAGCCAACCGCCTCGTCGACTATTTCGCGCTCTCATGGATATTTCTTGCCATTTTAGGCGGGCCTCCCACTGGGTACATGAGGACCTTGAAAACTGTGCCCATTTTCGACCTGCCCCTCCCCAGCTATTCGCTGTTCGAGGTGTTGCCATTTTAGGGCAGGCCTCTAAGCTCTCACGAGGCCCCTCGAGGCTGGACCCATTTTCGATGCCAGTCATCAAACCTCCCAACCCCGCGGGCCAAAGGATATAGCCCACCGCCTTGGCGGTGCCGCCGTGCATTTCTTGCCATTTTAGGCGTGCCTCTGATCG
Source organism: Citropsis articulata (assembly GCA_030449925.1). Classification (NCBI taxonomy): domain Eukaryota; kingdom Viridiplantae; phylum Streptophyta; class Magnoliopsida; order Sapindales; family Rutaceae; genus Citropsis; species Citropsis articulata. The sequence continues at coordinate 31,785 of JASUUH010000144.1, read as the reverse complement.
TAGCCTCCCAGCACACAGGCCCGGTGAGGGATGATGAGATGGGTTCGTCCAGTCGGGCTGTCGAAAAGGGGTCCAGTCTTTTCGAGGGCCCTCGAGGGCCTGTGGGAGGCCGCGGCCAGAGGTTTGCCCTAAAATAGTGCTTCGCCCAGCCAGACAAGGCGCGAAACAGAGGCGTGTGCTGTATGGGCCCGTGGCGGGTGGGGATGGGGGTTGACAAGTCGGGCTGTCGGAAGGGGTCCAGATTTCGAGGCCCTCGGGGCTGGGAGGCCAGGCCAAATGCTTGCCCTAAAATAGTGCTTCGCGAAAGAGCGAAGAGGCGGTGTGCTATAGCCTTGGGCCCGTGGGGGTTGGGGCGGGGGGTTTAACCGGTCGGGCTGTCGGAAAGGGGTCCAGTCTTTTCGAGGGCCCGTGGGGGGACTGTGGAGGCCCCGCGAGAAGCTTACTAAAAAAAAATACATCCCCAGCCAGGCGGCGCGAAAAAGGGGGGGCGGCCCGTGGGGGGTGGGGATGGGGGTTCGGCCAATCGGGCTGTCGTAAAGGGGTCCAGTCTTTTCAAGGGCCCTCGGGGGGCCTGTGGGAGGCCGCGGCCAGAGGCTTGCCCTAAAATAGTGCTTCTGTCCCAGCGGCCCGAGGCGCGAAAGAGGGGGCGGCGCGTTGTGCGATAGCCTTGGGCCCGTAGGGGGTGGGGAGGCGGGTTCGGCCAGTCTGGCGATCGGAAAGGGGTCCAGTCTTTTCGAGGGCCCTCGGGGGGCCTGTGGGAGGCCGCGGCCAGAGGTTTGCCCTAAAATAGTGCTTCTGGCCCATCGGCGCAAGGCGCGAAACAGGGGGCGGGGGCGGTGTGCTATAGCCTTGGGCCCGTGGGGGGTGGGGAGGGGGGTTCGGCCAGTCGGGCTGTCGGAAAGGGGTCCAGTCTTTTCGAGGGCCCTCGGGGGCCTGGGGGAGGCCGCGGCCAAATGCTTGCCCTAAAATAGTGCTTCTGGCCCAGCGGCGCAAGACGCGAAAGAGGGGGCGGGGGCGGTGTGCTATAGCTTTCGGCCCGTGGGGGGTGGGGAGGGGGGTTCGGCCAGTCGGGCTGTCGGAAAGGGGTCCAGTCTTTTCGAGGGCCCATGGGGGGCCTGTGGGAGGCCGTGGCCAGAGGCTTACCCTAAAATAGTGCTTCTGGCCCAGCGGCGCAAGGCGCGAAAAGGGGGGCGGGGGCGGTGTGCTATAGCCTAGGGCCCGTGGGGGGTGGGGATGGGGGTTCGGCCAATCGGGCTGTCGTAAAGGGGTCCAGTCTTTTCAAGGGCCCTCGGGGGGCCTGTGGGAGGCCGCGGCCAGAGGCTTGCCCTAAAATAGTGCTTCTGTCCCAGTGAGCGAGGCGGCGCGTTGTGCGATAGCCTTGGGCCCGTCGGGGGTGGGGAGGCGGGTTCGGCCAGTCTGGCGATCGGAAAGGGGTCCAGTCTTTTCGAGGGCCCTAGGGGGGCCTGTGGGAGGCCGCGGCCAGAGGTTTGCCCTAAAATAGTGCTTTTGGCCCATCGGTGCAAGGCAGAGCAGGCGAGGCGAGGCGGTGTGCTATAGCCTTGGCCCGTGGGGGGTGGGGAGGGGGGTTCGGCCAGTCGGGCTGTCGGAAAGGGGTCCAGTCTTTTCGAGGGCCCTCGGGGGGCCTGGGGGAGGCCGCGACCAAATGCTTGCCCTAAAATAGTGCTTCTGGCCCAGCGGCGCAAGGCGCGAAAGAGGGGGCGGGGGCGGTGTGCTATAGCCTTGGGCCCGTGGGGGGTGGGGAGTGGGGTTCGGCCAGTCGGGCTGTCGGAAAGGGGTCCAGTCTTTTCGAGGGCCCGTGGGGGGCCTGTGGGAGGCCACGGCCAGAGGCTTACCCTAAAATAGTGCTTCTGGCCCAGCGGCGCAAGGCGCGAAAAAGGGGGCGGGGGCGGTGTGCTATATCCTAGGGCCCGTGGGGGGTGGGGAGGGGGGTTCGGCCAGTCGGGCTGTCGGAAAGGGGTCCAGTCTTTTCGAGGTCCCTCGGGGGGCCTGTGGGATGCCGCGGCCAAGTGCTTGCCCTAAAATTGTGCTTCTGGCCCAGCGGCGCAAGGCGCGAAAGAGGGGGCGGGGGCGGTATGCTATAGCCTTGGGCCCGTGGGGGGTCGGGGAGGGGGGTTCGGCCAGTCGGGCTGTCGGAAAGGGGTCCTGTCTTTTCGAGGGCCCGTGGGGGGCCTATGGGAGGCCGCGGCCAGAGGTTTGCCCTAAAATAGTGCTTTTGGCCCAGCGGTGCAAGGCGCGAAACTTGGGGCAGGGGCGGTGTGCTATAGCCTTGGGCCCGTGGGGGGTGGGGAGGGGGGTTCGGCCAGTCGGGCTGTCGGAAAGGGGTCCAGTCTTTTCAAGGGCCCTCGGGGGGCTTGTTGGAGGCCGCGGCCAGAGGTTTACCCTAAAATAGTGCTTCTGGCCCAGCGACGCAGGGCAGGAAATAGGGGGCAGGGGCGGTGTGCCCTAGCCTTGGGCCCGTGGGGGGTGGGGAGGGGGTTCTGCCAGTCGGGCTGGCGGAAAGGGTCAGTCTTTTGAAGGCCCTCGGGGGGCCTGTGGGAGGCCACAGCCAGAGGCTTGCCCTGAAATAGTTCTTCTGGCCCAGCGGCGCAAGGCGCGAACGAGGGGGCGGGGGCGGTGCGCTATAGCCTTGGGAACGTGGGGGGTGGGGAGGGGGGTTCGGCCAGTCGGGCTGTCGGAAAGGGGTCCAGTCTTTTCGAGGGCCCTCGGGGGGGCCTGTGGGAGGCCACAACCAGAGGCTTGCCCTAAAATAGTGATTCTGGCCCAGCGGCGCCAGGTGCGAAACAGGGGGCGGGGGCGGTGTGCTATAGTCTTGGGCCCGTGGGGGGTGGGGAGGAGGGTTCGGCCAGTCGGGCGGTCGGAAAGGGGTCCAGTCTTTTCGAGCGCGCCTGTGGGAGGCCGCGACCAGAGGCTTGCTCTAAAATAGTGCTTCTGGCCCAGCAGCGCAAGGCGCGAAAGAGGGGGCAGGGGCGGTGTGCTATAGCCTTGGGCCCGTGGGGGGTGGGGAGGGGGGTTCAGCCAGTCGGGCTGTCATAATGGGGTCCAGTCTTTTTGAGGGCCCTCGGGGGGCCTGTGGGAGGCCGTGGCCAGAGGTTGCCCTAAAATAGTGCTTCTGGCCCAGCGGCGTAAGGCGCGAAAGAGGGGTCGGGGCCGGTGTGCTATAGCGTTAGGCCCGTGGGGGGTGGGGATGGCGGGTTCATCCAGTCGGGCTGTCGGAAAGGGGTCCAGTCTTTTCGGGGGCACTCGGGGTGCCTGTAGGAGGCCGCGGCCAGAGGCTTGCCCTAAAATAGTGCTTCTGGCCTAGCCGGCAGGCGGCGCGAAAGGGGCGCGCGCCTGGGGCCCGTGGGGGGTGGGGGGGTTCGGCCAGTCGGGCTGTCGGAAAGGGGTCCAGTCTTTTCGAGGGCCCTCGGGGGCCCTTTGGGAGACATGACAGGCTTTCCTAAAATAGTGCCTCACCGCATCGGTAGCAGAAATAGAGGCGGGCGGTGTGCTATAGCCTTGGGCCCTTGGGGGGTCGGGAGGAGGATTCGGCCGGTCGGGCGGTCGGAAAGGGGTCCAGTGTTTTCGAGGGCCCTCGGGGGGCCTGTGGGAGGCCGCGGCCAGAGGCTTGCCCTAAAATAGTGCTTCAGCCAAGCGCAAGGCGCAAAGGGCCATGTGCCAAGTGCTTGCCCTAACCCCGAGGGCCTAGTGCTTGCCCTAAAATAGTGCTTCTAGCACAGCCTATAGCCTTGGGCCCGTGGGGGTGGGAGGGTTGACCCGGTCAGGCGATCGGAAATGGGTCAGTCTTTTGAGGGCCCTCGGGGGCTGTGGGAGGCAGCGCGAGGCTTGCCTACAATAGTGCTTGGCCCATCAGGCGCAAAGCGCGATCTGAGGCGGGGACGGTGTACTATAGCCTAGGGCCCGTGGGGGGTGGGGAGGGGGGTTCAGCCAGTCGGGCTGTCGGAAAGGGGTCCAGTCTTTTCGAGGGCTATTGGGGGGCCTGTGGGAGGCCGCGGCCAGAGGGTTGCCCTAAAATAGTGCTTCTGCCCCATCGGCGCAAAGCGCGAAACAGGGGGCGGTGTGCTATAGCCTTGGGCCCGTGGGGGGTGGGGGGGGTTCGGCCAGTCGGGCTGTCAGAAAGGGGTCCAGTCGTTTCGAGGGCCCTCGGGGGGCCTGTGGGAGGCTGCGGCCAGAGGCTTGCCCTAAAATAGTGCTTCTAGCCAAGCGGCGCAAGGCGCGAAAGAGGGGGCGGGGGCGGTGTGCTATAGCCTTTGTGCCGTGGTGGGTGGGGGGGGGGGTTCGGCCAGTCGGGCTGTCGGAAAGGGGTCCAGTCTTTTCGAGGGCCCTCGGGGGTCCTGTGGGATGCCGCGGCCAGAGGCTTGCCCTAAAATAGTGCTTCTGGCCCAGCGGCGCAAGGCGCGGAAGAGGGGGCGGGGGCGGTGTGCTATAGCCTTGGGCCCGTGGGGGGTGGGGTGGGGGGTTCGGCCAGTCGGGCTGTCGGAAAGGGGTCCAGTCTTTTCGAGGGCTATTGGGGGGCCTGTGGGAGGCCGCGGCCAGAGGGTTGCCCTAAAATAGTGCTTGCCCATCAGGCGCAGGAGCAGTGGGAGGCGGTGTGCTATAACCTTGGGCCCGTGGGGGTGGGGGGTTCGGCGGTCAGACTGTCGGAGCAGGGTCTAGTGTGCTATATCCTTGGGCCCTCGGGGGGCCTGTGGGAGGCCGCGGACAGAGGCTTGCCCTAAAATAGCGATTCTAGCCCAGCGCAAAGGCGAAAAGAGGCGAGGCGGTGTGCCGTAGCCTTGGGCCCGTGGGGGTGGGGGGTTTCGGCCAGTCGGGCAGTCGGAAAGGGTCCATTCTTTTCAAGGGCCTTCGGGGGCCACAATGGGAGGCCGCGGACAGAGGCTTGACCTAAAATAGTGCTTCTGTCCCATCGACGGTAAGGGCGAAACAGGAGGGGGGTGCGGGCGGTGTGCTATAGCCTTGGGCCCGTGGGGGGTGGGGAGTCGGGTTCAACCAGTCGGGATTTCGGAAAGGGTCCAGTCTTCGAGGGCCCTCGGGAGCTGTGAGGCAGCCAGAGGCTTGTCCTCAAATCATACAGCCCGTGCAGGCAGCGAAATCTGTGAGCAGTGTGCTATAGCCTTGGGCCCGTGGGGGGTGGGGATGGGGGGTTCATCCAGTCGGGCTATCGGAAAGGGGTCCAGTCTTTTCAAGGGCCCTCGGGGTGCCTGTAGGAGGCCGCGGCCAGAGGCTTGCCCTAAAATAGTGCTGCTTGCCCAGCGGCGCATGGCGCGAAACAGGGGGCGGGGGCGGTGTGCGATAGCCTTGGGCCCGTAGGGGGTGGGGAGGCGGGTTCGGTCAGTCGGGCTGTCGGAAAGGGGTCCAGTCATTTTGAGGGCCCTCGGGGTGCCTGTAGGAGGCCGCGGCCAGAGGCTTGCCCTAAAATAGTGCCTCTTGGCCCGGTGCGTAGCGAAGCAGAGGCGGGGGTGGTGTGCTATAGCCTTGGGCCCGTTGGGGGTGGGGAGGGGGGTTCGGCCAGTCGGGATGTCGGAAAGGGGTCCAGTTCTTTTCGAGGGCCTCGGGGTGCCTGTAGGAGGCCGCGGCCAGAGGCTTGCCCTAAAATAGTGCTTCTGGACCAGCGGCGCAAGGCGCGATACAGGGGGCGGGGACGGTGTACTATAGCCTAGGGCCCGTGGGGGGTGGGGAGGGGGGTTCAGCCAGTCGGGCTGTCGGAAAGGGGTCCAGTCTTTTCGAGGGCTAGTGGGGGGCGTGTGGGGGGCCGCGGCAGAGGTTGTCTAAATAGTGCTTCTGCCAGCCAGCGCGAAACAGAGGCGGTGTGCTATAGCCTTGGGCCCGTGGGGGGTGGGGAGGGGGGTTCGGCCAGTCGGGCTGTCGGAAAGGGTCCAGTGGGCCTGTGGGAGGCTGCGGCCAGAGGCTTGCCCTAAAATAGTGCTTCTTGCCCAGCGGCGCAAGGCGCGAAAGAGGCGGCGGGGGCGGTGTGCTATAGCATTAGGCCCGTGGGGGGTGGGGAGGGGGGTTCGGCCAGTCGGGCTGTCAGAAAGGGGTCCAGTCTTTTCGAGGGCCCTCCCGGGGTCTGTGGGATGCAGAGGCTTGCCTAAAATAGTGCTTGGCCCAGCGCAAAGCGGAAGAGGGGGCGGGGGCGGTGTGCTATAGCCTTGGGCCCGTGGGGGGTGGGGTGGGGGGTTCGGCCAGTCGGGCTGTCGGAAAGGGGTCCAGTCTTTTCAAGGGCTATTGGGGGGCCTGTGGGAGGCCGCGGCCAGAGGGTTGCCCTAAAATAGTGCTTCTGCCCCATCGCCAGCCTTGAAAACAGTGAGGCGGTGTGCTATGTGTGGGCCCGTGGGGGGTGGGGGTTCGGCCAGTCGGGCTGTCGGAAAGGGGTCTAGTATTTTCGAGGGCCCTCGGGGGGCCTGTGGGAGGCCACGGACAGAGGCTTGCCTAAAATAAGCGCTAGCCCAGCGCTAGGCGAAAAGAGGCGGGCGGTGTGCCGTAGCCTTGGGCCCGTGGGCGGTGGGGAGGGTTTGCCAGTCGGGCTGTCGGAAGGGTCCATTCTTTTCAAGGGCCTCGGGGCCCGTGGGAGCAGCGTCGGAGGCTTGACCTAAAATAGTGCTTGGCCCATCGGCCTTGCCAAAGCAGGCGGGGCGGTGTGCTATAGCCTTGGGCCCGTGGGGGTGTGGGCGGGTTCAGCCAGTAGGGATTGCGGAAAGGGGTCCAGTCTTTTCGAGGGCCCTCGGGGAGGCGGGAGGAGGCCGAGGCGAGGCTTGTCCTCAAATCGCCCGGCCCAGGCGCAAGGCGCGAAATCTGTGAGGCAGTGTGCTATAGCCTTGGGCCCGTGGGGGGTGGGGATGGGGGGTTCAGCCAGTCGGGCTGTCGGAAAGGGGTCCAGTCTTTTGGAGGGCCCTCGGAGTGCCTGTAGGAGGCCGCGGCCAGAGGCTTGCCCTAAAATAGTGCTTCTGGGCCAGCGGCAAGCGTAACAGTGCGGGGCGGTGTGCGATTGGTCCAGCGGGCCTTGAAATGATCTCGAGCTCGGTGAGCTATAGCCATTGGTCCGCGGGGTTTGGGGATGCGGGTTCGGGGGCTCGAGCCGTCGGAAATGGGTACAGTCTTTTTGAGGGTCCTCGTGTGCCCAGTGGGAGGCTACGGTCAGAAGCCTGCCCTAAAAGGGCAAGAAATGACCAGCGTCTGATCAGTCTGTGATATAGTCGCCGAGGCGGTGGTGTATAGCCTTTGGTCCCGGCATTTGGGGAGGTTGAGGGGCTCGCCGTTGGAAATGGGTCAGTCTTTTCAAAGGTACTCGTGTGCCCGATGGGAGGCTACGGTCAGGCCACGCACAAAATGGCAGGAAATGCCAGTGACTGTGAAATAGTCACCAGGGCGGTGGGCAATAGCCTTTGGTCCTTGAGGGGTTGAGGAGGGTTTGGGGTTAGGGGCTTGAATGGATAGAGTCTTTTCAAGGGTCCTCGTGTGCCCAGTGAGGCTACGGTCGAGGCCTACTAAAGGGAAAAATGCCAGTGGCCGTGTGAAATAATCATGAGGCGGTTGGCTATAGCCTTTGGTCCGTGGGTTGGGAGGGGTTCAGGGCTCTGGGTGTCGGAAATGGGTACAGCCTTTTCGAGTTTCCTCGTGTGCCCAGTGGGAGGAAACGATCAGAGGCCTGCCCTAAAAATGCAAGAAATACCAGTAGCCAGAAATCGTCATGAGCCGTTGGGCTATTGCCTTTGGTCCGAGGGATTGGGGAGGGGGGTTTGGGGGTTAGGGGAGTCGGAAATGGATATAGTCTTTTCGAGGGTCCTAGTGTGATGGGAGGCAGCGATCAGAGGCCTGCCTAACAATGCAAGAAATACCCAGTGGCCTTGAAATAAGTGCAGGGCGGTGGGCTATAGCCTTTAGTCCATGAGGGTTGGGAGGCGGTTCGGGGCTCAGGCGTCGAAAATGGGTACAGTGTTTTCGAGGGTCCTCGTGTGCCCAGTGCGAGGCTACCGTCAGAGGCCTGCCCTAAAAGGGCAAGAAATCCCCAGCGATGCAGCGCGCGAAATAGTCGTCGAGGCCGGTGGGATATAGCCTTTGGTCCGCGGGATTGGGGAGGGCGGTTCTGGGGCTCTGGGCGTCAGAAATGGGTGCAGTCTTTTTCGAGCGTCCTGGTGTGCCTATTGGGAGGCTACGGTCAGAAGCCTGCCCTAAAATGGCAAGAAATGCCCAGCGGCGCAGCGCGTGAAATAGTCACCGAGGCCGGTTGGCAATAGCCTTTGGTCCGCGGGGTTGGGGAGGGGGGTTCGGGGGTTCTGGGTGTCGGAAATGGGTACAGCCTTTTCGTGGGTCCTCGTTTGCCCAGTGGGAGGCAACGATCAGAGGCCTGCCCTAAAAATACAAGAAATACCCAGCGGCGCAGTGCCCGAAATAGTCGCCGGGGCCGTTGGGCTATTGCCTTTGGTCCGCGGGATTGGGGAGGTGGTTTCGGGGACTCTGGGCATCGGAAATGGGTCTAGTCTTTTTAAGGGGCCTCGTCGGCTCTGTGGGAGCCTACGGTCTGATGTCTGCCCTAAAAAGGTAAGAAATGCCCCGCGGCGCAGCGCGCGAAATAGTCTCTGAGCCCGGTGGTCTATCGCCTTTGGTCCGCGGTGGTTGGGGTAGGGGTTCGGGGGCACCGGGCTTCGGAAATGGGTCCAGTCATTTCAAGGGGCCTCGTGTGCCCAGTGGGAGGCTACGGTCAGAGTCCACGCCTAAAGGGCAAGAAATGCCAATGATGCAGCGTGAAATAGTCATGCCGAGGCCGGTGGGCTATAGCCTGGTCCCTTGAGGGGTTGGGAGGGTTCGGGGATCTGGCCGTCGGAAATGGGTACAGTCTTTTCGAGGGTCCTCGTATGCCCGGTGGGAGGCTACGGTCAGAGGCTGCCCTAAAATGGCAAGAAATGCCCAGGCAAAAGCTGAAATAGTCATGGGGCGGTGGGCAATAGCCTTTGTTCATGAGGGGTTGAGGAGGGGTTTGGGGGCTAGGGGCGTGATGTCTGAGTCTTTTGAGGGTCCTCGTGTACCCGTGGGAGGCTCTGATCGAGGCACAGAAAGGCAAGAAATGCCCAGCGATGCAGCGTGCGAAATAGTCGCCGATGCCTGTGGGCTATACCCTTTGGTCCGCGGTGGTTGGGGATGGGGGTTCTGGGGCTCTCGACGCCGGAAATGGGCACAGTCTTTTCAAAGGTACTCGTGTGCCCAGTGGGAGGCTACGGTCAGAGGCCTACCCTAAAATGGCAGGAAATACCAGTGACTGTAGCGAAATAGCCGCCGCGGCCGGGGGGCACTCGCCTTGGGCCCGCGGGGGTTGCGGCGGGGGGTTGGGGGGTTCGGGGAGTCGGAAATGGATATAGTCTTTTCGATGGTCCTAGTGTGCCCAGTGGGAGGCAACGATCAGAGGCCTGCCGTAACAATGCAAGAAATACCAGTGGCTTGGCAGCGAAATAATTCCCGGGGCCGGTGGGCTATAGCCTTTGGTCCGCGGGGTTTGGGGAGGGGGGTTGGGGGGCTATGGGCGTCGAAAATGGGTACAGTCTTTTCGAGGGTCCTCGTGGGCCCAGTGCAAGGCTACCGTCAGAGGCCTTTCCTAAAAGGGCAAGAAATGCCCAGCGATGCAGCGCGCGAAATAGTCGTCGAGGCCGGTGGGATATAGCCTTTGGTCCATGAGGATTGGGAGGCGGTTACAGGGCTCAGGAGTCGGAAATGGGTGCAGTCTTTTCGAGGTCTGGTGTGCCCGGTGGGAGGCTACGGTCAGAAGCCTGCCTAAAATGGCAAGAAATGCCCAGGCGCAGCTCGTGAAATAGTCACCGAGGTCGGTTGCAATAGCCTTTGGTCATGAGCGTTGGGGAGGGTTCGGGGTTACAGGTGTGGAAATGGGTACAGCCTTTTCGAGGGTCCTCGTTTGCCCAGTGGCTGGCAACTATCAGAGGCCTGCCCTAAAAATGCAAGAAATACCCAGTGGCGCAGCGCCCGAAATAGTCGCCGGGGCCGTTGGGCTATTGCCTTTGGTCCGCGGGATTGGGAAGGGGGTTTCGGGGACTCTGGGCATCGGAAATGGGTCTAGTCTTTGTAAGGGGCCTCGTCGGCTCAGTGGGAGCCTACGGTCTGATGTCTGCCCTAAAAAGGTAAGATATGCTTGTGTGCATGTGAAATAGTCTTGAGCACTGGTGGGCTACTCGCCTTTAGTCAGCGGTGGTTGGGGTAGGGGTTGAGGGGCACGGGCTTAGGAAATGAGTCAGTCATTTGAGGGGCCTCGTGTGACCGATGGCGCTACGGTCGAGGCACTGCCTAAAGGGCAAGAAATGCCAATGATATATGCGTGAAATAATCGCCGAGACCGGTGGGCTATAGCCTTTGGTCCGCGGGGGTTGGGGAGGGGGCTTCGGGGGATCTGGGCGTCGGAAATGGGTACAGTCTTTTCGAGGGTCCTCGTTTGCTCAGTGGGAGCCTACCGTCAGAGGCCTGCCCTAAAAGGGCAAGAAATGGCCCGCGGCGCAGGACGCGAAATAGTCTCCGAGCTCGGTGAGCTATAGCCATTAGTCCTTGAGGGTTGGGGATGAGGTTCGAGGGGCTCGAGCTGTCGGAAATGGGTACAGTCTTTTTGAGCGTCCTCGTGTGCCCAGTGGGAGGCTACGGTCAGAGGCCTGCCCTAAAAGGGCAAGAAATGACCCGCGATGCAGTCTTGTGAAATAGTCGCGAGGCGGTGGTGTATAGCCCTTGGTCCACGGCGTTTGGGGAGGGGGGTTCGGGGGCTCTCGACGGCGGCAATGGGTACAGTCTTTTCAAACGTACTCGTGTACCCAGTGGGAGGCTACGGTCAGAGGCCTGCCCTAAAATGGCAGGAAATGCCAGTGCACAACAGCGAAATAGTCATGAGGCGGTGGGCAATAACTGATCCATGAGGGGTTGAGGAGGGGTTTGGGGGTTAGGGTGTGGAAATGGATACAGTCTTTTCGAGGGTCCTCGTGTGCCCATGAGGCCTTCTGATCGAGGCACTGCCTAAAGGAAGAAATGCCAGCGCGCAGCGTGAAATAATCATGAGGCAGGTTGGCTATATCCTTTGGTCCATGAGGTTGGGGAGGGTTGGTGCTCTGGGTGTCGAGAAATGGGTACAGCCCTTTCGAGGGTCTCGTGTGCCGTGGGAGCAACGATCGAGCCTGCCTAAAATAGCAGGAAATGCCAGATGTAGAAATAATCAGGGGGCTGTTGGGCTATTGCGTTTGGTCCGCGGGATTGGGGAGGGGGTTTCGGGGACTCTGGGCATCGAAAATGGGTCTAGTCTTTTTAAGGGGCCTCGTCGGCTCAGTGGGAGCCTACGGTCTGATGTCTACCCTAAAAAGGTCAGAAATGGCCAGAGATACAGCGCGCGAAATAGTCACCGAGGCCGGTGGTCTATAGCCTTTGGTCCACGGCGTTTGGGGAGAGGGGTTCGGGGGCTCTGGGCATTGGAAATGGGTACAGTCTTTCTGAGGGTCCTCATGTGCCCAGTGGGAGGAGTGCAGTCGAGGCACATACTAAAGGGCAATAAATGCCTATGACATGGCCTTGAATTAGTCATGGGGCAGGTGGGCTATAGCCTTTTTCGTCCATGATGGTTCGGGAGGGTGGTTCGGGGGGCTCTGGGCGTCGGAAATGGTACAGTCTTTTCAAGGGTCCTCTTGTGCCCAGTGGGAGGCTACGGTCAGAGGCACTTAAAGGCAATAAATGCCAATGACAGCATAAAATAATCGCCGAGGCAGTGGGCTAAAGACTTTGGTCCCTTGAGGGGTTGGGAGGGTTAGGGGATGGGCATGAAAATGGAGTGAGTCTTTTGAGGGTCCTCACGTGCCTAGTGGGATGCTACAATCAGACACCTACTAAAATGGCAAGAAATCGTGGCGGCCCGGTCGTGAAATAAGTCGCCCGAGGCGGTGGGCTATAGCCTTTGGTCATGAGGGGTTGGGAGGGGTTCGGGGGTTGGGTGTCGGAAATGGGTGCAACCTTTTCGAGGTACTCGTATGCCAGTGGGAGGCACGATCGAGGCACTGCCTAAAATACAAGAAATACCAGCGTAGTGCCCGAAATAGTGGCCGGGGCCGTTGGGCTATTGCCTTTGGTCCGCGGGATTGGGAAGGGGGTTGCGGGGACTATGGGCATCGGAAATGGGTCTAGTCTTATTAAGGGGCCTCGTCGGCTCGATTTCGGAGACCTACGGTCTGCCCTTAAAGGTAAGAAATGCCCAGCGTGTGTGAAATAGTCTCAAGGCCGGTGGGCTATCGCCTTTGGTCATGCGGTGGTTGGGGTAGGGATTCGGGGGCACGGGCTTGGGAAATGGGTCCAGTCGTTTGAGGGGCTCGTGTGACGATGGCGAGCTACGGTCAGGGCCTAAAAAAACAAGAAATGCCCAGCGATGCAGCACGTGAAAGAATCGCCGAGGCCGGTGGGCTATCGCCTTTGGTCCGCGGGGGTTGGGGAGGGGGTTCGAGGGATCTGGGCGTCAGAAATTGGTAGAGTCTTTTCGAGGGTCCTCGTTTGCTCAGTGGGAGCCTAGGGTCAGAGGCCTGCCCTAAAAGGGCAAGAAATGCCCTTGACGCCTTCGAAATGGATCTGATCTTTTGAGGGTCCTCGTGTGCCGTTGTAGCTCTGATCGAGCCTGCCCTAAAGGGAAGAAATTCCAGCAGCGTGTGAAATAGTCGCCGAGGCCGGTTGGCAATAGCCTTTGGTCCGCGAGGGTTGGGGAGGGGGGTTCGGGGGCTCTGGGTGTCGGAAATGGGTACAACCTTTTCCAGGGTCCTCGTGTGCCCAGTGGGAGGCAACGATCAGAGGCCTGCCCTAAAATAGCAGGAAATATCCGTGAACCGTCCGAAATAGTCGCCGGGGCCGTTGGGCTTTTGCTTGTGGGCCGGGGGTTGGGGTGGGGGTTTCGGGGACTCTGGGCATCGGAAATGGGTCTAGTCTTTTTAAGGGGCCTCGTCGGCTCAGTGCGAGCCTACGGTGTGATGTCTGCCCTAAAAAGGTCAGAAATACCAATGATACAGCCTGTGAAATAGTCACGAGGCGGTGGTCTATAACTTTGGTCCTGGCGTTTGGGAGGGGTTCGGGGGCTCTGGGCGTTGGAAATTAGGTCAGTCTTCGAGGGTCCTCATGTGCCCAGTGGGAGGCTACTGGTCGAGGCACTGCCTAAAAGCGGCAATAAATGCCAATGACCTTGAAATAATCGCCAGCCTTGGTGGGCTATAGCCTTCGCGGTGGTTGGGAGGGGTTCGGGTTCTAGGCGTCGGAAATGAGTCTGATCTTTTCAAGGGTCCTCTTGTGCCCGGTGGGAGGCTACAGTCAGGCACACTAAAGGGCAAGAAATGACCAGCGATGCAGCGTGCGAAATAGTCGCCGAGGCCGGTGGTGTATAGCCTTTGGTCCACGGCGTTTGGGGAGGGGGGTTCAGGGGCTCTCGACGTCGGAAATGGGTACAGTCTTTTCAAAGGTACTCGTGTGCCCAGTGAGGCTCTGATCGAGGCACCTAAAATGGCGAAATGCCAGTGACACAACCTGTGAAATAGTCGCATGACGGTGGGCAATAGCCTTTGGTCCAGGGGTTGAGGAGGGGTTTGGGGTTAGGGGCGTCGAAATGGATCTGATCTTTTGAGGGTCCTCGTGTGCCCAATGAGGAGCTCTGATCGAGGCCTGCCTAAAAGGGAAGAAATGCCAATGGCCAGCGCGTGAAATAATCAGGCCGGTTGGCTATAGCCTTTGGTCCCTTGAGGGTTGGGAGGGGCAGTTGGGGATCTAGGTGACGGAAATGGGTAAAGCCTTTTCGAGGCTCCTCGTGTGAGTGGGAGGCAGATCGAGGCCACTAAAATAGCAGGAAATGGCTAGCGGCGCAGAAATAGTCGCCGGGCCGTTGGGCTGTGCCTTTTCCGAGGATTAGGGAGGGGTTTGGGACTCAGGCTTGAGGCGGGTCTAGTCTTTTTAAGGGGCCTCGTCGGCTCAGTGGGAGCCTACGGTCTGATGTCTGCCCTAAAAAGGGCAGAAATGCCTTGATGCAGCCTTGAAATAGTCACGAGGCCGGTGGTCTATAGCCTTTGGTCCCACGGCGTTTGGGGAGGGGTCGGGGCTCAGGCGTTGGAAATGGGTGATCTTTCGAGGGTCCTCATGTGCCCAGTGGGAGGCTCTGGTCGAGGCACGCCCTAAAGACAATAAATGCCCATGACGCAGCGAATTAGTCCGAGGCAGTGGGCTATAGCCTTCGTCCATGATGGTTGGGGAGGGAGGTTCGGGGCTCAGGCGTCGGAAATGGGTCAGTCTTTTCAAGGGTCCTCTTGTGCCCGGTGGGAGGCTACGGTCAGAGGCACACTAAAGGGCAATAAATGCCAATGACAGTAGTGAAATAATCGCCGAGGCAGTGGGCTAAAGCCTTTGGTCCGCGGGGGTTGGGGAGGGGGGTTCGGGGGCTCTCGACGTCGGAAATGGGTACAGTCTTTTCAAAGGTACTCGTGTGCCCAGTGAGGCTACGGTCAGAGGCCTGCCACAAATGGCAGAAATGCCAGTGACACAACCTGTGAAATAGTCGCCTTGTGACGGTGGGCAATAGCCTTTGGTCCATGAGGGTTGAGGAGGGGGGTTTGGGGGTTAGGGGCGTCGGAAATGGATCTGATCTTTTCGAGGGTCTCGTTTGCCAATGAGGAGCTCTGATCGAGGCACTGCCTAAAAGGGAAGAAATGCCAGTGGCCAGCGTGAAATAATCGCCGAGGCGGTTGGCTATAGCCTTTGGTCCATGAGGGTTGGGAGGCGGTTCGGGGATCAGGTGTCGAAATGGGTAAAGCCTTTTCTAAGCGTCCTCGTGTGTGATGGGAGGCAACGATCAGAGGCCTGCCCTAAAATAGCAGGAAATGCCTAGCGGCGCAGCGCCCGAAATAGTCGCCGGGGCCGTTCGGCTATTGCCTTTTGTCCGCGGGATTAGGGAGGGGGTTTCGGGGACTCTGGGCTTCGGAACTGGGTCTTGTCTTTTTAAGGGGCCTCGTCGGCTCAGTGGGAGCCTACGGTCTGATGTCTGCCCTAAAAAGGTCAGAAATGCCCAGCGATGCAGCGCGCGAAATAGTCACCGAGGCCGGTGGTCTATAGCCTTTGGTCCACGGCGTTTGGGGAGGGGGGTGCGGGGGCTCTGGGCGTTGGAAATGGGTACAGTCTTTCTGAGGGTCCTCATGTGCCCAGTGGGAGGCTACGGTCAGAGGCCTGCCCTAAAAGGGCAATAAATGCTGCCATGGCCTTGTGAATTAGTCGCCGAGGCCGGTGGGCTATAGCCTTTCGTCCGCGGTGGTTGGGGAGGGAGGTTCGGGGGCTCTGGGCGTCGGAAATGGGTACAGTCTTTTCAAGAGTCCTCTTGTGCCCAGTGGGAGGCTACGGTCAGAGGCCTGCCCTAAAAGGGCAATAAATGCCTTGACGCCTTGAGAAATAGTCGCCAGGCAGTGGGCTAAAGCCTTTGGTCCGCGGGGGTTGGGGAGGGGGGTTCGGGGCATCTGGGCATCGAAAATGGGTACAGTCTTTTCGAGGGTCCTCACGTGCCTAGTGGGATGCTACAGTCAGACACCTGCCCTAAAATGGCAAGAAATGCGTAGCGGCCCAGTGCGTGAAATAGTCGCCGAGGCCGGTGGGCTATAGCCTTTGGTCCGCGGGGGTTGGGGAGGGGGGTTCGGGGGTTCTGGGTGTCGGAAATGGGTAGAGCCTTTTCGAGGGTCCTCGTGTGCCCAGTGGGAGGCAACAATCAGAGGCCTGCCCTAAAAATGCAAGAAATACCCAGTGTGGCAGAAATAGTCATGGGGCCGTTGGGCTATTGCCTTGGGTCCGGGGTTTGGGGAGGGGGTTTGGGGGGACTCTGGGCATCGGAAATGGGTCTAGTCTTTTTAAGGGGCCTCGTCGGCTCAGTGGGCTATAGCGTCTGTTCCGCTCGGGGGTTTCGGGGACTCTGGGAATCAAAAATGGGGAGAGTCATTTCGAGGGCCCTCGAGTGGCCAGTGGCAGGCTACGGTCAGAGGCCTACCCTAAAATGGCAAGAAATGCCCTGCGCCGCAGCGCGCGAAATAGTCGCTGAGCCCGGTGGGCTATAGCCTTTGGTCCGCGGGGGTTGGGGAGGGGGGTTCGGGGGCTCTGGGCATCGAAAATGGGTACAGTCTTTTCGAGTGTCCTCGTGTGCCCAGTGGGAGGCTACGGTCAGAGGCATGCCCTAAAATGGCAAGAAATGCTCAACACCGCGGCGCGCGAAATATTCTCCGTGCCCGGTGGGCTGTAGCCTTTGGTCCGCGGGGGTTGGGGAGGGGGGTTCGGGGGCTCTGGGCATCGGAAATGGGCACCGTCTTTTCAAGGGTCCTCGTGTGCCCAGTGGGAGGCAACGATCCAAGGACTGCCCTAAAATGGGAAGAATTGCCCAGCGGCGCAGCGCTAGAAATAGTCGTCGAGGCCAGTGGGCTATATGCTTTGTTCCGCGGGGGATGGGAGGGTTCGGGGGTTCGGTGGCTGGGCATGAAATGGGCACGTCTTTTCGAAGGCCTCGTGTGCCAGCGGAGGCTACGTTAGAGCCTGCCCTAAAGGAAGAAATGGACTCTGACAGTAGCAGAAATAATCGCCGAGGCGGTTGGCCTTTGGTCCCATGAGGGTTGGGGACTGTGGCTCGGGGCTCTGGGAATCGGAAATGGAGTGATCTTTTCGGCGGTCCTCGTGTGCCCAGTGGGAGGCTCTGACCAGAAGCCTGCCTAAAATGGCAAGAAATGCCAGTAGCGTAGCCCGTGAAATAATCATGGAGGCGGTGGGCAATAGCCTTTGGTCCCATGAGGGGTTGGGAGGCGGTTTGGGGGCTCTGGGCGTGAGAAATGTGTACAGTCTTTTCGGTCCTCGTGTGCCAGTGGGAGGCTCTGACAGAAGCCTGCCTAAAATGGCAAGAAATGCCAGCGTAGCGCGTGAAATAGTCGCCGAGGCCGGTGGGCAATAGCCTTTGGTCCGCGGGGGTTGGGGTGGGGGGTTGGGGGGCTCTGGGCATCGAAAATGGGTACAGTCTTTTCAAGTGTCCTCGTGTGGCCAGTGGGAGGCTACTCTGATCGAGACCTGCCTAAAATGGCAAGAAATGCCCAGCGCCGCGGCACGCGAAATATTCTCCGTGCCAGGTGGGCTATAGCCTTTGGTCCGCGGGGGTTGGGGAGGGGATTCGGGGGCTTTGGGCATCGGAAATGGGCACCGTCTTTTCAAGGGTCCTTGTGTGCCCAGTGGGAGGCGACGATCCGAGGACTGCCCTAAAATGGGATGAAATGCTCCAGTAGCACTAGAAATAATCGTCGAGGCGGTGGGCTATATGCTTTGTTCATGAGGTTGGGAGGGTTGGGTGTTTGGTGGCTCTGGGCATCGGAAATGGGCACAGTCTTTTCGAAGGGCCTCGTGTGCCCAGCGGGAGGCTACGTTAGAGGCCTGCCCTAAAAAGGGAAAAATGGACTACGGCACAGCGCGCGAAATAGTCGCCGAGGCCGGTTGGCTATAGCCTTTGGTACGCGGGGGTTGGGGACTGTGGCTCGGGGGCTCTGGGCGTCGGAAATGGGTACAGTCTTTTCGACGGTCCTCGTGTGCCCAGTGGGAGGCGACGATCCAAGGACTGCCCTAAAATGGGAAGAAATGCCCAGCGGCGCAGCGCTAGAAATAGTCGTCGAGGCCGGTGGGCTATATGCTTTGTTCCGCGGGGGTTGGGGAGGGGGGTTCGGGGGGTTCAGTGGCTCTGGGCATCGGAAATGGGCACAGTCTTTTCGAAGGGCCTCGTGTGCCCAGCGGGAGGCTACGTTAGAGGCCTGCCCTAAAAAGGGAAGAAATGGACTCTGACACAGTGTGAAATAGTCATGAGGCCGGTTGGCTATAGCCTTTGGTCCGCGGGGGTTGGGGACTGTGGCTCGGGGGCTCTGGGAATCGGAAATGGGTACAGTCTTTTCGACGGTCCTCGTGTGCCCAGTGGGAGGCTACGGCCAGAAGCCTGCCCTAAAATGGCAAGAAATGCCCAGCGGCGTAGCCCGCGAAATAGTCGCCGAGGCCGGTGGGCAATAGCCTTTGGTCCGCGGGGGTTGGGGAGGGGGATTCGGGGGCTCTGGGCGTCGGAAATGGGCACCGTCTTTTCAAGGGTCCTCGTGTGCCCAGTGGGAGGTGACGATCCGAGGACTGCCCTAAAATGGGAAGAAATACCCAGCGGCGCAGCGCTCGAAATAGTCATCGAGGCCGGTGGGCTATATGCTTTGTTCCGCGGGGGTTGGGGAGGGGGGTACGGGGTGTTCAGGGGCTCTGGGTATCGGAAATGGGCACAGTCTTTTCGAGGGGCCTCGTGTGCCCAGTGGGAGGCTACGCTCAGAGGCCTGCCCTTAAATGGCATGAAATGCCCAGCCTGTGTGAAATAATCAGGCGGTGGGCTACCTTTGGTCTGCGGGGGTTGGGGACTGGGGTTCGAGGGCTCTGGGCATCAAAAATGGGTACAGTCTTTTCGAGGGTCCTCGTGTGCCCAGTGGGAGGCTACGGTCAGAAGCCTGCCCTAAAATGGCAAGAAATGCCAATGAGCGCGTGGTGAAATAGTCAAGGCCGGTGGGCTATAGCATTTAGTCATGAGGGTTGGGGAGGGTTGGGGGGGCTCTGGTCATCGGAAATATGTATAGTCTTTTTGAGGGTCCTCGTGTGCCCAGTGGGAGGCTACGGTCAGAAGCCTGCCCTAAAATGGTAAGAAATGCCAGTGGCCATGTGCGTGAAATAATCATGAGCCGGTGTGCTATAGCTTTTGGTCCAGGGGTAGGGAGGTGGTTTGAGGGGCTCTGGTGGGTCGGAAATGGTTCTGAGGCTTTTGAGGTCCTCGTGTGAGTGGGAGTCTGGTCTAAGGCTGCGCTAAAATGGCAAGTAATGCCAGTAGGCAGCGCGTGAAATAGTCACAAGGCAGTGGACTATAGCCAGTCGGCGGGGTTGGGAGGGGGGTTCGGGGGCTCTGGGCGTCGGAAATGGGTACAGTCATTTCGAGGTCCTCGTGTGCCCAGTGGGAAGCTTCTGATCAGAGGCCTGCCTAAAATGGCAAGAAATGCCAGTGCCGTGAAATAAATCAGCTGGGGCTGGCGTTGGAAATATGTACAGTCTTTTCGAGGGTCCTCGTGTGCCCGATGGGAGGCTACGGTCAGGCCTTACAGAAATGGCAAGACATGCCAGTGACGTGTGAAATAATCGGCGAGGCGGTGGGCTATAGCCTTTGGTCCATGAGGGTTGGGAGGCGTTCGGGGGCTCTGGGCATCGGAAATGGGTCAGTCTTTTGAGGTCCTCGTGTGCAGTGGGAGGCTGCGGTCGAGGCACTGCCCTAAAATGGCAAGAAATGCCCAGCCAGCTGTGCGTGAAATAATCATGAGGCAGTGGACTATAGCCTTTGGTCGGCCGGGGGTTGGGAGGAGGCGTTCGGGGGCTGGGTGTGGAAGTGGGTACAGTCATTTGAGGTCCTCGTGTGCCCAGTGGGAAGCTACTGATCAGAGGCACTGCTAAAATGGCAAGAAATGCCCAGTAGCGTGAAATGAAATAGTCACCAAGGGCGGTGGGCTGTAGCCTTTGGTCCATGAGGGGTTGGGGAGGGTTTACAGGGCTCAGTGGGTTGGAAATATGTACAGTATTTTCGAGGGTCCTCGTGTGCTTGATGGGAGGCTCTGATCAGAAGCACATGCCCACAGAAATGGCAAGACATGCCTAGCGGCGCAGCGTGTGAAATAGTCGCTGAGGCCGGTGGGCTATAGCCTTTGGTCCGCAGGGGTTGAGGAGGGGCGTTCGGGGGCTCTGGGCGTCGGAAATGGGTACAGTCTTTTCGAGGGTCCTCGTGTACCCAGTGGGAGGCTACGGTCAGAAGCCTGCCCTAAAATGGCAAGAAATACCCAGCGATGCAGCGCGCGAAATAGTCGCCGAAGCCGGTGGGATATAGCCTTTGGTCCACGGGGGTTGGGGAGGGGGATTCTGGGGCTCTGGGCGTCCGAAATGGGTACAGTCTTTTCGAAGGTCCTCGCGTGCCCAGTGTTAGGCTACGGTCAGAAGCCTGACCTAAAATGACAAGAAATGCCCAGCGGCACGGTAGCGTGAAACGATCACAAGGCGGTTGGCTATAGCCTCTGGTCCGCGGGGGTTGGGTAGGGGGTTCGGGGGCTCTGGGCGTCGGAAAAGGGTACAGTGTTTTCGAGGGTCCTCATTTTCCCAGCGGGAGGCTACGGTCAGAAGGCTTCCCTAAAGTGGCAAGAAATGCCCAGCAGCGCAGCGCGTGAAATAGTCGCCGGGGCCGGTGGGCTATAGCCTTTGGTCTGCCGGGTTTGGGAGGGGGTTCGGGGACTCTGGGCATCGAAAATGGGTCTAGTCTTTTTGAGGGGCCTCGTGTGCTCAGTGGGAGCCTACGGTTTGATGTCTGACCTAAAAAGCCAAGAAATGCCCCGCGGCGAAGCGCGCAAAATAGTCTCCGAGCCCGGTGGGCTATCGCCTTTTGTCCGCGGTGGTTGGGGAAGGGGATTCGGGGGCTCTGGGCGTCGGAAATGGGTCCAGTCTTTTCGGGGGGCCTCGTGTGACCAGTTGGAGGCTACGGTCAAAGGCCTGCCCTAAAGAGGCAAGAAATGCCCAGCGATTCAAGGGTCGTCGTGTGCCCAGTGGGAGGCTACGGTCAGAAGCCTGTCCTAAAATCCCAAGAAATGCCAAGCGGCCCAGCGCGTGAAATAGTCTCTGAGGCCGGTTGGCTATAGTCTTTGGTCCGCGGGGGTTGAGGAGGGTGGTTCGGGGGCTCTGGGCTTCGGAAATGGGTACAGTATTTTCGAGGGTCCCAGTGTGAGGCAACGATCAGAGGCCTGCCCTAAAAATGCCAGGAATACCCAGTGGCGCAGCGCACGAAATAGTCGCCGGAGCCGGTGGGCTATAGCCTTTGGTCACCGGGATTGGGGAGGGGATTTCGGGGACTCTGGGCATCGAAAATGGGTCTAGTCTTTTTGAGGGGCCTCGTCTCCTCAGTGGGAGCCTACGGTCTGATGTCTGCCCTAAAAAGGAAGAAATGCCCATGGCCTGTGAAATAGTCTCAAGCCGGTGGGCTATATCGCCTGGTCATGATGGTTGGGGTAGGGGGTTCGGGGGCACTGGGCTTCCGAAATGGGTGAAGTCTTTTCGATGGGCCTCATGTGACCAGTGGGAGGCTACGGTCGAGGCACTGCCCTAAAGGACAAGAAATGCCATGATGCAGCCTTGAGAAATAGTCTCCAAGGCCGGTGGGCTATAGCCTTTGGTCCGCGGGGGTTGGGGAGGGGGGTTCGGGGACTTTGCTCGTCGGAAATGGGTACAGTCTTTTCGAGGGTCGTCGTATGCGCAGTGGGAGGCTACGGCCAGAAGCCTGCCCTAAAATGGAAAGAAATACCCAACGGCGCTGCTCGTGAAATAGTCACCGAGGCCGGTGGGCTCTGACCTGGTCCTTGAGGGGTTGGGAGGGGTTTGGGGCTCAGGCGTCGAAAATGGTACCAAATCCTATCGAGGCCTCGTGTGCCCAGTGGGAGGCTGCCGTCACATGCTTGCCATAAAAGAGCAACAAATGCCAGCGATCTGTATGAGGAAATAGTCGTCGAGGCATGGGATATAGCCTTTGGTCCATGGGGTTGGGAGGGATTACAGGGCTCACAGGCATCGGAAATGGGTACAGTCTTTTCGAGGCTCCTCGTGTACCCAGTGGGAGGCTGCGGTCAGAAGCCTGCCCTAAAATGGCAAGAAATGCCCGGCGGCGCAGAGCGTGAAATAGTCACCGAGGCCAGTTGGCTATAGCCTTTGGTCCGCGGGGGTTGGGGAGGGGGGTTCGGGGGCTCTGGGCGTCGGAAATGGTTACAGTCTTTTCAAGGGTACTCGTGTGCCCAGTGGGAGGCTGCGGTCACAAGCCTGCCGTTAAATGCCCAGCGACCCAGTGCGTGAAATAGTCACCGAGGCCGGTTGGCTATAGCCTTTGGTCCGCGGGGGTTGGGGAGGGGGGTTCGGGGGTTCTGGGCGTCGGAAATGGGTCCAGTATTTTCGAGGGTCCTCGTGTACCTAGTGGGAGGCAACGACCAAAGGCCTGCCCTAAAAATGGAAGAAATACCCAGCGGCGCAGCGCAAAATAGTCGCCGGGGCTGGTGGGCTATAGCCTTTGGTCCGCGGGATTGGGGACGGTGTTTCGGGGACTCTAGGCATCGGAAATAGGTCTGGTCTTTTTGAGGGGCCTCGTCGGCTCAGTGGGAACCTACGGTCTGATGTCTGCCCTAAAAAGTCAAGGAATACCCCGCGGCACAGCGCGCGGAATAGTCGCCGAGGCCGGTGGGCTATAGCCTTTGGTCCGCGGGGGTTGGGGAGGGGGGTTCGGGGGATCTGGGTGTCGGAAATGGGTAAAGCCTTTTCGAGGGTCCTCGTGTGCCCAGTGGGAGGCAACGATCAGAGGCCTGCCCTAAAATAGCAGGAAATGCCTAGCGGCGCAGCGCCCGAAATAGTCGCCGGGGCCGTTGGGCTATTGCCTTTTGTCCGCGGGATTGGGGACGGTGTTTCGGGGACTCTAGGCATCGGAAATAGGTCTGGTCTTTTTGAGGGGCCTCGTCGGCTCAGTGGGAACCTACGGTCTGATATCTGCCCTAAAAAGTCAAGGAATACCCCGCGGCACAGCGCGCGGAATAGTCGCCGAGGCCGGTGGTCTATAGCCTTTGGTCCACGGCGTTTGGGGAGGGGGGTGCGGGGGCTCTGGGCGTTGGAAATGGGTATAGTCTTTCTGAGGGTCCTCATGTGCCCAGTGGGAGGCTACGGTCAGAGGCCTGCCCTAAAAGGGCAATAAATGCCCAGCGATGCAGCGCGCGAATTAGTCGCCGAGGCCGGTGGGCTATAGCCTTTGGTCCGCGGGGGTTGGCGAGGGGGGTTCGGGGGCCCTGGGCGTCGGAAATGGGTAGAGTCTTTTCGACGAGGCTCGTCGTGTGATGGGAGGCTTGTCAGAAGCCTGCCCTAAAATAGTAAGAAATGCCAGTGGCGCAACTTGCGAAATAGTCATGAGGCAGTGGGCTATAGCCTTTGGTCCGCGGGGGTTGGGGAGGGGGGTTCGGGGGCTCTGGGCGTCGGAAATGGGTAGAGTCTTTTCGAGGAGCCTCGTGTGCCCAGTGGGAGGCTACGGTCAGAGGCCCGCCCTAAAATGGCAAGAAATGCACAGCGGCACAGCACGCGAAATAGTCAGGGCGCCTTTGGTCATGAGGGTTGGCGAGGAGGTTCGGGGCCACAGGTGTGAAATGGGTAGAGTCTTTTCGAGGAGGCTCGTGTGCCCAGTGGGAGGCTTCGGTCAGAGGCTCGCCCTAAAATGGCAAGAAATGCCCAGCGGCTAAGCACGCTAAATAGTCGTCGAGGCCGCTGGACTATAGCCTTTGGCCCGCGGGGGTTGGGGAGGGGGGTTCGGAGGTTCTGGGCATCGGAAATGGGTCCAGTCTTTTCGAGGTGCCTCGTGTGCCCAGTGGGAGGCTAGGGTCAGAGGCCTGCCCTAAAATGGTTAGAAATGCCTAGCGGCGCAGCTTGCGAAATAGTCGCCGAGGCCGGTGGGCTATAGCCTTTGGTCCGCGGGGGTTGGGGAGGGGGGTTCGGGGGCTCTGGGCGTCGGAAATGGGTAGAGTCTTTTCGAGGAGCCTCGTGTGCCCAGTGGGAGGCTACGGTCAGAGGCCTGCCCTAAAATGGCAAGAAATGCCCAGCGGCACAGCACGCGAAATAGTCGCCGAGGCCGGTGGGCTATAGCCTTTGGTCCGCGGGGGTTGGGGAGGGGGGTTCGGGGGCTCTGGGCGTCGGAAATGGGTCCAGTATTTTCAAGGGGCCTCGTGTGCCCAGTGGGATGCTAGGGTCAGAGACATGCCCTAAAATGGCAAGAATTGCCCAGCGGCGCAGCGCGCGAAATAGTCGCCGAGGCCGGTAGGCTATAGCCTTTGGTCCGCGGGGGTTAAGGAGGAGGGGTCTGGGGCTCTGGGTGTCGGAAAAGGGTAGCGTATTTTCGAGGAGCCTCATGTACCCAGTGGGAGGCTACGGTCAGAGGCTTGCCCTAAAATGACAAGGAATGCCCAGTAGCACAGCACGCAAAATAGTCGCCGAGCCCGGTGGGCTATAGCCTTTGTCCCGCAGGGGTTGGCGAGGGGGGTTCGGGGGCTCTGGGCGTCGGAAATGGGTCTTATCTTTTCGAGGGGCCTCGTGTGCCTAGTGGGAGGCTACGGTCAGAGGCCAGCCCTAAAAGGGCAAGAAATGCACAGCGCCACAGCACGCGAAATAGTCGCCGAGGCCAGTGGGCTATAGCATTTGGCCCGCGGGGGTTGGGGATGGGGTTTCGGGGGCTCTGGGAGTCGGAAAAGGGTCTTGTCATTTCCAGGGGCCTCGTGTGCCCATTATTAGGCTGCGGTCAGAGGCCTGCCCTAAAATGGCAAGAAATGTCCAGCGGCGCAGCGTGTGAAATTGTCACCGAGGCCGGTAGGCTATATCCTTTGCTCCGCGGGGGTTAAGGAGGGGGGTTCGGGGGCTCTGGGTGTCGGAAAAGGGTAGAGTCTTTTCGAGGAGCCTCATGTGCCCAGTGGGAGGCTACGGTCAGAGGCTTGCCCTAAAATGGCAAGAAATGCCCAGCGGCGCAGCACGTGAAATAGTCACCGAGGCCGGTGGGCTATAGCCTTTGGTCCGCGGCGGTTGGCGAGGGGGGTTCGGGGGCTCTGGGCGTCGGAAATGGGTCCAGTCTTTTCGAGGGTCCTGCTGTGCCCAGTGGGAGGCTACGGTCAGAGGCCTGCCCTAAAATGGCAAGAAATGCCAGTAGCGCTAAATAATGCGCCTTTGGTCCGCGGGGGTTGGGGAGGGGGGTTTCGGGGCTCTAGGCGTCGGAAATGGGTATAGTCTTTTTGAGGGGCCTCGTGTGCTCAGTGGCAGGCTACGGTCAGAGGCCCGCCCTAAAATGGCCAGAATTACCCAGCGGCGCAGCGCGCGAAATAGTCGTCGAGGCCGGTAGGCCATAGCCCTTGGTCCGTGGGGGTTAAGGAGGGGGGTTCGGGGGCTCTGGGCATCGGAAATGGGTCTTGTCTTTTCGAGGGGCCTCGTGTGCCCATTAGTAGGCTACGGTCAGAGGCCTGTCCTAAAATGGCCAGAATTACCCAGCGGCGCAGCGCGCGAAATAGTCTCCGAACCCGGTGGGCTATAGCCTTTGGCCCGCGGGGGTTGGGGGGGGTTCGGGGGCTATGCGCATCGACAATGGGGCCAGTCTTTTCAAGGACCCTCGTGTGTACAGTGGGAGGCTACGGTCAGAGGGCTGCCCTAAAATGGCAAGAAATGCCCAGCGGTGCAGCGCGCGAAATTGTACCCGAGGCCGGTGGGCAATAGCCTTTGGTCCGCGGGGGTTAGGGAGGGGGGTTCGGGGGCTCTGGGCATCAGAAATGGGCCCAGTATTTTTGAGGGGCCTCGTGTGCCCAGAGGGAGGCTACGGTCAGAGGCCTGCCCTAAAATGGCAAGAAATACCCATGACATGTGAAATAGCCGAGGCGGTGGGCTAAAGCCTTTGGTCCATGAGGGGTTGGGAGGAGGGGTTCGGGGCTCTCGACGTCGGAAATGGGTACAGTCTTTTCAAAGGTACTCGTGTGCCCAGTGAGGCTACGGTCAGAGGCCTGCCCTAAAATGGCGAAATGCCACACAACCACCTTGAAATAGTCGCTTGTGGCGGTGGGCAATAAGCCTTTGGTCCCATGAGGTTGAGGAGGGGGGTTTGGGGGTTAGGGGCGTCGGAAATGGATACAGTCTTTTCGAGGGTCCTCGTGTGCCCAGCGGGAGGCTACGGTCAGAGGCCTGCCCTAAAAGGGGAAGAAATGCCCAGCGGCGCAGCGCGTGAAATAGTCGCCGAGGCCGGTTGGCTATAGCCTTTGGTCCGCGGGGGTTGGGGAGGGGGGTTCGGGGGATCTGGGTGTCGGAAATGGGTAAAGCCTTTTCGAGGGTCCTCGTGTGCCCAGTGGGAGGCAACGATCAGAGGCCTGCCCTAAAATAGCAGGAAATGCCTAGCGGCGCAGCGCCCGAAATAGTCGCCGGGGCCGTTGGGCTATTGCCTTTTGTCCGCGGGATTAGGGAGGGGGTTTCGGGGACTCTGGGCTTCGGAACTGGGTCTAGTCTTTTTAAGGGGCCTCGTCGGCTCAGTGGGAGCCTACGGTCTGATGTCTGCCCTAAAAAGGTCAGAAATGCCCAGCGATGCAGCGCGCGAAATAGTCACCGAGGCCGGTGGTCTATAGCCTTTGGTCCACGGCGTTTGGGGAGGGATGTTCTGGGGCTCTGGGCGTCAGAAATGTGTACAGTCTTTCTGAGGGTCCTCATGTGCCCAGTGGGAGGCCATGGTCAGAAGCCTGCCCTAAAATGGCAAGAAATGCCCAGCGACGCAGCGCGCGAATTAGTCTCCCAGGCCGGTGGGCTGTAGCCTTTGGTCCGCGGGGGTTGGGGAGGTGGTTTCGGGGGCTCTGGTCGTCGGAAATGGGTACAGTCTTTTCGAGGGTCCTCGTGTGCCCAGTGGGAGGCTACGGTCAGAAGCCTGCCCTAAAATGGCAAGAAATGCCCAGCGGCGGAGCGCGTGAAATAGTCGCCGAGGCCGGTGGGCTATAGCCTTTGGTCCGCGGGGGTTGGGGAGCGGCGTTCGGGGGCTCTGGGCGTCGGAAATGGGTACAGTCTCTTTGAGGGTCCTCGTGTGCCCAGTGGGAGGCTACGGTCAGAGGCCTGCCCTAAAATGGCAAGAAATGCCCAGCAGCGCATAGCCTGAAATTGTCGCCGAGGCCGGTGGGCTATAGCCTTTTGTCCGCGGGGGTTGGGGAGGGGGTTTCGGGGGCTCTGGTCATCAGAAATATGTAAAGTCTTTTCGAGGGTCCTCGTGTGCCCAGTGGGAGGCTACGGTCAGAAGCCTGCCCTAAAATGGCAAGAAATGTCCAGCGGCGCAGTGCGTGAAATAGTCGCCGAGGCCGGTGGGCTAGAGCCTTTGGTCCGCGGGGGTTGGGGAGCGGCGTTCGGGGGCTCTGGGCGTCGGAAATGGGTACAGTCTCTTTGAGGGTCCTCGTGTGCCCAGTGGGAGGCTACGGTCAGAGGCCTGCCCTAAAATGGCAAGAAATGCCCAGCGGCGCAGCGCGTGAAATAGTCGCCGAGGCCGGTGGGCTATAGCCTTTGGTCGGCGGGGGTTGGGGAGGGGCGTTCGGGGGCTCTGGGTGTCGGAAATGGGTACAGTCATTTCGAGGGTCCTCGTGTGCCCAGTGGGAAGCTACGGTCAGAAGCCTGCCCTAAAATGGCAAGAAATGCCCAGCGGCGGAGCGCGTGAAATAGTCACCGAGGCCGGTGGGCTGTAGCCTTTGGTCCGCGGGGGTTGGGGAGGTGGTTTCGGGGGCTCTGGTCGTCGAAAATATGTACAGTCTTTTCGAGGGTCCTCGTGTGCCCAGTGGGAGGCTACGGTCCGAAGCCTGCCCTAAAATGGCAAGAAATGCCCAGCGACGAAGCGCGTGAAATAGTCGCCGAGGCCGGTGGGCTATAGCCTTTGGTCCTTGAGGGGTTGGGAGGGTTTTGGGGGCTCTGGTCATGAGAAATGGTGCAGTCTTTCGAGGGTCCTCGTGTGCAGTGGGAGGCTACGGTCAGAAGCCTGCCCTAAAATGGCAAGAAATGCCCAGCGGCGCATCGCGTGAAATAGTCGCCGAGGCCGGTGGTCTATAGCCTTTGGTCCGCGGGGGTTGGGGAGGGGGGTTCGGGGGTTCTGGTCATTGGAAATGGGTACAGTCTTTTCAAGTGTCCTCGTGTGCGCAGTGGGAGGCTACGGTCAGAAGCCTGCCCTAAAATGGCAAGAAATGCCCAGCGGCGGAGCGCGTGAAATAGTCGCCGAGCCCGGTGGGCTATAGCCTTTGGTCCGCGGGGGTTGGGGAGCGGCGTTCGGGGGCCTTGGGCGTCGGAAATGGGTACAGGATTTTCGAGGGTCCTCGTGTGCCCAGTGGGAGGCTACGGTCAAAAGCCTGCCCTAAAATGGCAAGACATGTGTGCATAACTGAAATTGTCATGAGGCGGTGGGCTATAGCCTTTGGTCATGAGGGTTGGGGAGGGATGTTAGGGCTCTGGGCATCAGAAATGTCTGATCTTTTCGAGGGTCCTCGTGTGCCCGGTGGGAGGCCATGGTCAGAGGCACTGCCCTAAAATGGCAAGAAATGCCAGCCCAGTAGCGTGAAATAGTCAAGGCCGGTGGGCTGTAGCCTGGTCCGCGGGGTTGGGAGGTGGTTTGAGGGGCTCACAGTCGTCGAAAATATGTACAGTCTTTCGAGGGTCCTCGTGTGCCCAGTGGGAGGCTACGGTCCAAGCCTGCCCTAAAATGGCAAGAAATGCCAATGCGCGCGAAATAATCGCCGAGGCCGGTGGGCTATAGCCTTTGGTCCGGGGCGGTTGGGGGGGGTTTCGGGGTTACTGGTCATGGAAATGGGTACAGTCTTTTCGAGGGTCCTCGTGTGCCCGATGGGAGGCTACGGTCAAGCCTGCCCTAAAATGGCAAGAAATGCCAGGCGCATCGCGTGAAATAGTCACCCAGGCCGGTGGTCTATAGCCTTTGGTCCGCGGGGTTGGGGAGGGGGTTCGGGGGTTCTGGTCGTCAGAAATGGGTACAGTCTTTTCGAGTGTCCTCGTGTGCCCAGTGGGAGGCTACGGTCAGAGGCCTGCGCTAAAATGGCAAGAAATGCCCAGCGGCGCAGCGCGTGAAATAGTCGCCGAGGCCGGTGGTCTATAGCCTTTGGTCCGCGGGGGTTGGGGAGGGGGGTTCGGGGGTTCTGGTCGTTGGAAATGGGTACAGTCTTTTCGAGTGTCCTCGTGTGCCCAGTGGGAGGCTACGGTCAGAGGCCTGCGCTAAAATGGCAAGAAATGCCAGTAGATCGTGAAATGGTCACGAGGCAGTGGGCTATAGCCTTTGGTCCCGCGAGGTTGGGCAGGAAGTTCAGGGCTCTGGTTGTCGGAAATGGGTGCAGTCTTTTCGAGGTCATCTTGTGTGCCCGGTGGGAGGCTACGATCAAGCCTGCCCTAAAATGGCAAGAAATGCCAGCCGGCGTAAATAGTCACCGAGGCGGTGGGCTATAGTCTTTGTCCATGAGGTTGGGAGGGGTTTGGGGGCTCACATCGGAAATATGTAAAGTCTTTTCGAGGGTCCTCGTGTGCCCAGTGGGAGGCTACTGATCAAGCCTGCCCTAAAAATGGCAAAATGCCAGTGTGCGCGTGAAATAGTCATGAGCCCGGTGGGCTATAGCTTTGGTCCCATGGGGGTTGGGAGGTGGTTTGGGGGCTCAGTCGTCGGAAATGGGTACAGCATTTTCGAGGTCCTCGTAGCCCAGTGGGAGGCCTACGGTCAAAAGCACATACCTAAAATGGCAAGACATGCCCAGCAGCGCATAGCCTGAAATTGTCGCCGAGGCCGGTGGGCTATAGCCTTTGGTCCGCGGGGGTTGGGGAGGGATGTTCTGGGGCTCTGGGCATCAGAAATGTGTACAGTCTTTTCGAGGGTCCTCGTGTGCCCAGTGGGAGGCCATGGTCAGAAGCCTGCCCTAAAATGGCAAGAAATGCCCAGCGGCGCAGCGCGTGAAATAGTCACCGAGGCCGGTGGGCTATAGCCTTTGGTCCGCGGGGGTTGGGGAGGGGGTTTCGGGGGCTCTGGTCGTCGGAAATGGGTACAGTCTTTTCGAGGGTCCTCGTGTGCCCAGTGGGAGGCTACGGTCAGAAGCCTGCCCTAAAATGGCAAGAAATGCCCAGCGGCGCATCGCGTGAAATAGTCGCCGAGGCCGGTGGTCTATAGCCTTTGGTCCGCGGGGGTTGGGGAGGGGGGTTCGGGGGTTCTGGTCATTGGAAATGGGTACAGTCTTTTCGAGTGTCCTCGTGTGCCCAGTGGGAGGCTACGGTCAGAGGCCTGCGCTAAAATGGCAAGAAATGCCCAGCGGCGCAGCGCGTGAAATAGTCGCCGAGGCCGGTGGTCTATAGCCTTTGGTCCGCGGTGGTTGCGGAGGGGGGTTCGGGGGTTCTGGTCGTTGGAAATGGGTACAGTCTTTTCGAGTGTCCTCGTGTGCCCAGTGGGAGGCTACGGTCAGAGGCCTGCGCTAAAATAGCAAGAAATGCCCAGCGGCGCAGTGCGTGAAATGGTCACCGAGGCCGGTGGGCTATAGCCTTTGGTCCGCGAGGGTTGGGCAGGGAAGTTCTGGGGCTCTGGGTGTCGGAAATGGGTACAGTCTTTTCGAGGGTCATCTTGTGCCCAGTGGGAGGCTACGATCAGAAGCCTGCCCTAAAATGGCAAGAAATGCCCAGCGGCGCAGGGCGTAAAATAGTCACCAAGGCCGGTGGGCTATAGTCTTTTGTCCGCGGGGGTTGGGGAGGGGGTTTCGGGGGCTCTGGTCATCGGAAATATGTAAAGTCTTTTCGAGGGTCCTCGTGTGCCCAGTGGGAGGCTACGGTCAGAAGCCTGCCCTAAAATGGCAAGAAATGCCCAGCGGCGCAGCGCGTGAAATAGTCGCCGAGCCCGGTGGGCTATAGCTTTTGGTCCGCGGGGGTTGGGGAGGGATGTTCTGGGGCTCTGGGCATCAGAAATGTGTACAGTCTTTTCGAGGGTCCTCGTGTGCCCAGTGGGAGGCCATGGTCAGAGGCCTGCCCTAAAATGGCAAAAATATGCCAGTGGCCTTGTGCGTGAAATAATCATGCCGAGCCAGTGGGCTATAGCTTTTAGTCCATGAGGGGTTGGGAGGGATGTTCAGGGCTCTGGTCATGCCGGAAATATGTAAAAGTCTTTTCGAGGTCCTCGTGTGCCCAGTGGGAGGCTACGGTCAAAAGCCTGCCCTAAAATGGCAAGAAATGCCAGTGCCTTGTGCGTGAAATAGTCATGAGCCCGGTGGGCTATAAGCACAGTCCCTTGAGGGTTGGGGAGGGATGTTACAGGGCTCTGGTCGCCGGAAATATGTAAAGTCTTTTCGAGGGTCCTCGTGTGACCAGTGGGAGGCTACGGTCAAAAGCCTGCACTAAAATGGCAAGACATGCCAGTAGCGTAGCCTGAAAGTGCTCATGAGGCGGTGGGCTATAGCCTTTGGTCATGGGGTTGGGGAGGATGTTCAGGGCTCAGGCATCAGAAATGTGTCTGATCTTTTCGAGGGTCCTCGTGTGCCCAGTGGGAGGCCATGGTCAGAGGCCTGCCCGAAGATGGCGAGAAATGCCCAGTGACCCAGTAGCGTGAAATAGTCAAGGGCCGGTGGGCTATAGCCTTTGGTCAGAGGTTGGTGTGGAGGGGTTTTCGGGTGCTCTGGTCATCGGAAATATGTAAAGTCTTTTCGAGGGTCCTCGTTGAAATACTAACAAGGCAACCCAAGAGGGGGGGGTGAATTGGAATTTTAAAAATTAAGCAACTAAAATATAATGAAGTAATACTTAAACAATCAAATTCGAAATTAACAAATTAATTTGCAATAAAAGTAAAGAGATAGGGAAAGAGAGATCAAACACAATGATTTTTCGTGGTTGGCTATCCCGCCTCGTCCACGCCTCCAAGCACACGGGCAGTGATTCCACTAAGCAAGCCACCAAGGCCTCAAATGCTTACAATTGACTTCCAAGGTGTCAATAAACCTTTACAACAAGAGATTATTCCCAATCTCTTAACCTAGTGTATCCCAACACTTACAATCTCAAACAAAGATTACAAGTAATTTTCTCTCACACAATCTTTAAGATTACAAATGAAAGCTTGATGTGTGAATAAAATGAAACAGAAAGTGTTTAAGG